>VDFB02352834.1:0-34741 GCA_007258455.2 Sequoia sempervirens
TGCAATTAATTAGGCTTGGATTTGAATTGAAGGGGCCAATTGAGGCATAATTAACCTCAATTAATTAATAAATCCCTAGATTAGTGTGAAAGTGTAAAGGACACCTTACAACACCATAAATAAGGCACCATTAAGTCCATTTTAATTAAAATGCCCTAAACTTAATGTGAATATATATTATAACACTAAATTAAAGCATAATTTAGCTCTTTTTTATTAATATTTATTCCCAAATTAAGTGTGAAAAGGGATACTTTTTCCTACACTACATATAGTTGGCCAATGTTGGTTGAGGACACCAACGGTTGGCAACTACCCAGCCAAACTAATCATCCCAATTATAATATTAACAAGTTTTATTTATTTATCCATTTATTTATTTACTGACGACACTTCTTACTTATTGTTTGGCATATGGTTTAAATATCATTGGAAATGAGATGCTCATCTTGACATTCCTCTGCAGCCTCATCCTTAAAGTCATCCATTATCTGCCCTTCTTTGACAACATTCTACCCCAGCACTACCTGGTCATCAGAAAATCTTGGGTCCAACTGTTGTAATGAGCTCCCATAGGGATTATTATCCTGCTTAAAATTTTGGATTGGAGAGGAGAGTGGTTGATCTAAAAGAAGCTGCCATCGTTCTACAAAATGACGTCTGCATCAGGGGTACCTGTTTTCTTAACCCATTTCTGAAGACAAAATAGAGGAAAACTACAGTGCTGTGGAGAATTGCATTCTGAGATTTTGTGCCCCATCTAGTTGCATCTAAAACATCTGAAGGGCCTTGAAAATTGAAGTCTTAGCCGATCTGCTTCACTTTCATGATAGCAAGGCCTTACAAATTGAACTTAACCCTAATAAGTTTTACAGAGAGAGTGCCTCCACTTTGTGTCAAACTTAGAAACCTATAATAAATAAACGTCTTGAGCTCAATTGATTTGAGCTTTTAATTAATTAACTCTTCCTTAAGTCAACATAATTTTTTAATTTTTCAAGAAATTACTTAGTAAACTTCTGAAAATATCTAATTATTTATTATATATTTGATGAATATAAACAATAAAATACTTGATAACCTGTATTTTCTTAACTTCCTAGCAACAGTCAATTTCACAGTTCTATTTAATTAAATGTTCTACTTATCCCAACCTAAAATGTTCTATTCCTTTTTTCTTTCATTATATCTAACCCAATGCGAGATCTACTATATTAATTTTTCCCTAGCCAAATTGTATGACATAAATAACAAAATTCTTCTAATAAATATATTTAAAATAAATAAAACATGTATAATTATTCAGTCAACCGTGTTTCATGAGAGATGACATGAACAACTTGAAACTTAAATACAAAATCTTCCAGTGCAGCCTATTTCGAAGCTTCCAACAAGTCATTTTTTTCAGTAATTGCTATTATTCCATGCAATGTTTCACATAATTTTTCCTGATTCTGATGATGGATCATAGAGTGTGATCCAAAATGTTGATGCAAAAATTCACAGTTTTTTGCCAAAAGCTCTCTAAAACACTCTAATGTATTGTGGAAATATCATGTCTTCAATTATTCCATACATTTTTTTATTGGTGTGTGCTGCTAGTCATACTTTGTTCAACTATGTTTCTTCTTCATTTTCCTCTCTCATGCCATTTACACCTTTTCAGGTCTTCATTTTATTTCATCATTCTCTAGTGTTAGTTCATGTTGAGTCCATTGTCTTCACTTAGAGTTCTTCGTCCATTGTTAGTTCACAATAAACCATCTCACATGAACTTGCATAAGTTTGAAAGGCATTGTTGTGCAAAGTCTCCAAACTTAATTGAAATTATTTAGAGATGTCATCTTCCTATTGACTCTCTTATCAACTATATGACAATGTTAAGACTATATTTATTAATGTTAATTGTATTGGCTTTCTATATTTGTAGTTTTGTTCATACTCCATTGACTCCTTTCTGGCTCACACACCAACTCACTTGACATGCTACATGATAAACTCTAGTCTGGCTCAGCACTAAATAACATTTCCATGCTGAATTTTCCATATGTACACCCCGCTTTGTACACCATGCCTCTTGCCATGATGGCCTTGTCCAACATCTGCCAGGTTTCTCTTCCCCTTACTGTCAGAAAACAATGCCAACATGGAATCCACCTTACACTACACTACAAACCACTTACTGCCCTTCCTATTGGCCAACAAAGTGGGCCTTTGAATACTTCGTATGCTGTATCTCCAACTTCAAACACTTTGCGCTCTAAGGTGTCTAGAAGATTGAATGTAAATATTTCTTCTGCCAACATCAAGACACTTTCTTTTCCTCTCCTTAACACCCAATACACATTCATTAGAGAAGCAAGAATGAAGTCACCAGTATCATAGCCACGGCAATTGTTGGTTCTCCTCCTTTAGTTTAACAGAGCACCATTCTGAGTGATGTTCAAATCAGCAAACAATCTCTCATGGAAAATGATGGTTCAATGCCTCAGTCTATTCAGGTAAAGAATACTCTTCATCCCCCACCTTGTCTCTTTTAAAAACTGTAGGAGATAGTCGTGCTAAATCAACATTCCCTGCTTGGAATTCTACCAGCCTTACAATGCTTCCCTTGCCAATACATGTTATGTGAGTTGTAGACTTATTTAAGTGGACCCACAAATCTCATTTTTCCCTTTTCCCACCCTCTATGACTAGTGTTAATGCCTCACTTTTTTAAACTTCTAACCAAAATTTTTGTACGTTTAATGTATCTCTTATCATCATTTGGCCTCAAAAGTGGTTGGAGACCTAGTCACTAGTCCTAATGAGACTCTTATTCATTTGCCCTCCATTAGAGCAAGTACTCAGCCTTCAAAGAATCGGTATTCTTCTTTGCACATTGCGTTGTAAAGTTCTAATGGTTCCCTCCAAGGGCCTAGCAAGTACTCAACCTTTAAAGAATTGATACTCTTCTTTACACGTTGCTTTGGATAATTTTGATGGTTCCCTTAAGGGCCTAGAGCAAGTACTCAGCCTTCAAAGGATTGATGCTCTTCTTTGCACATTGCTTTGGAAGTTTTAAATGATTCCTTTTGGGGCTCTTGGCTCCTATGCAGTTCAAAGAAATTGATTGCTTTTCTTCATATACTTGTCTCTCTCTTGGTTGCTTACATTCAAGAACAAAAGTCCCATCAACAACTGTTGCAAGATTGCCTCTTTTAGGTAATTTGTACCAAACTTTCCTAAAATGAGTGGATTTCAAATATCAATTTGTTGCTTGCAATTTTTGGCTAGCCCATATAATTGGAACTAAGAGGAGGGCTGCAAATCCACTTAAATAATTTCAGTAGAAACCTTCAAAATAAAAATGCAATATAAATTTAATTTTTGGATTGTGAGGGAATCATCACTTGCTCTCAAGTAAAGTGTGAGGAAAGTGTTTTTGTTACTCTTTAGCCTTGAAAGAATATAGGAAACCTCAGAATGATTAAATAACTCTCCAACTTGACTTAAAATCCTTGGGAAAATTCAAGATTTACCTAGAACTGCTGAAATGCATTTTCCTCAAGTTCAATAATGATGGGAGCCACATCATTGGAGAGGATTGATTTTCTTTAAGTTTGCATTAAGATTGTGAAATGTTGAACATGAAGATGTGGCATCCAGGATTTTCCCTCACTTTTGAAGATATGGTTTAGTGGGAACTTTGGTTTGTGCTATTCACCTGCAGAGAGTTCTTAAGTGAGAGAATGTTTGGGACTTACTCATTCTTGTTAACAAGTTTGATCACAGGCCGGTAAAATAGTGTTGGAAGTTTGTGCAATAGAATACAGTGGGAGGTAGGCTTTGTGGTTTGGCATGGGAGTGTATTGTAGCCTAGTGTTGCCATGGTAACAACCACACGAGGTCTAGTTAAGAATTGGTTACCACATCTTGAACATGTTGTTGGAGTATGTATGGTAGTGCAGGTGCACATGTAACATTGTTGGAGTGCATGCAGTGATAGCCAAGAACAGGTAGATGTTCTAAGCGATACTTGAGAGTCTAGATTACCATAGGTTAGCAAAAGAGTTTGGTCTTGATGGTACTGCAAGAAGACATGTTCACTATCAGGTGTGTTTGGTCAACATACAATATAACTAAGTCATTGTGGGGCTATCTGTGATGTCCCCATCACAAAGATAAGTATATTTGATATATTTATATCTTAATGGATATACTTATTCAAATGGAGTAATCATTATAGAACATTCTCAACTAAAAGCGTGACTAACTTGTGTGCCGTCAGTGACAGATTAGAAGAAGAGATCCTAGGAGAAACTAATGTGTTTGCTTGAGGACAAGCAAAGTCAAGCGGGGGAGACTTGTGATGTCCCCATCACAAAGGGGCATCTAAGATAAGTATACGCTTAACATATTTATATTTTTAGATATACAATAACATGTTAGTAATATGCACATTAGATAGAATACTCGTTTAGAAGAAGGCAATTTAAAATATCATTATAATTATAATTATCATTGATAACATTACAATTATAATATTCAGAGATGAATATAATATTATTATTATTATAATAATATATTTAAGTCAATTAATCAAATAATAATAATATATTGGTAAATTATTGTTATTATATTCTAAGTATTAGAATACAAATAACTTAAAAATAATAATAATAAATAAAGTAATTATAATTAAAAGACAAACTGAAATATTATTATTCTAATTATAATTGTTAAGTATCATTTTCAAAATAGGAATAAATAATATAAAAATAAATATCCTCACAAATTAAATTTATAAATATAATGGATAAATAACAAACATATAATATATTAATAGAAATATATGAACATAAGATGATTCATGTTAGGAAAAGCAGCAACGATTAATTTAAGGAGCAGGCATTCATTAGGAGATAAACATAACTAATCCAAAGTGAAGCGATGCCTATGAAAAGGTATAGATGGTAGTTAACAAAAGAATATGACCTTTCCTAAGAAATCGCAACCTTCTCCAAGTGGGGGGATATAAAATCAGATTCTATGGAAAGAAGGAAGGATCGATGAAGAAGTATTGGAATTACAAGGGGAAGCTTTTTAGGAAAAGAATTCACCAGCAGAGTATATCCGTTGCAGATATAAATCTGAAAATGAAGATAAATAAAATAAAGAGAAGTATCTATCATGGTTGGCATATTTGTCATTCTTGCCTTCAATAGTAAATAAGTAATAAGTATAAATAATGTGTAGATGAGTATATAAATATAGATAGTATAATATAATTCCATTTTTATGAAGATAACATGCAATAAGTAAATATAATAAGCAATAAGTATATAGTTACAGAAGATATTAAAATAGAAGCACAATAAGTAACGAATATGTAAATATAGATAGTATGTTATTATTTATGGGTTTATATAGGTAACATTTTAGTGTTACCATTCATGGACATTTAATTGTAATACTAGATATGTATATGTATATATATATATATGTATGTGTATATGTATATGTATATGTATGTATGGGTAGATGTGTGAATTAGATATATACAATAATGATGCTTGCAGCAATTATTAAGCATTATGAGTAACTATGATAATTTAAAATTGGTACAGATGATAGATTTCTTAAATGATTGATTTACACTAATGGTATCTTCTAAGTGTGAAGACCAGATTGATTGGGAATGAAGGACTTCAATCAAGGTTTCAATTAGTTGAAAAGTACTTGCTAACTCATTTATCAATTGGAACATAAGGATTTCATGAAAATTTAGGGCATTCCCAAATGGGGACATTACACTATCTAAGATGATGAGGTAATTGTCTGTTTGGAGAAGACTTGTTGGAGTGACATGGTAGGTTCACGTCATGATACGGTCATGGTATGGTTGTGATGGTTGGTATTCCATAAGTGTTTAGAGTGTTGAGTTGGTTGGGATTCCAAACAAATGACTCAAGGTGACATATAGTCCATGGTGCAGATGGATATAGGTTGATGCAAAGGTTGTGCCTGATGATGTGATGATGTTCTGAAGCATATTATGAGGTTTTTAACTGGTCTATAAATCAGGGAAAGGTGTAAGGAGATTTCTTGTATTTGGATTCTATATACACAAATTACTAGAATTGTTAACTCTCTTTTGCTGGTGGGTTTTTGCTAGACAGGGTTTCCCACATAAATCCTTGTGTCTCATGTATGTGAATTGTTTATGAATTCATGTTTTCCATCATCTTTGCTAATTGAATTGTAACAACACGAATCACATAGTCTCGACTCTCGAGGTTCTAGACAATTACTTATTAGTTGTATTGGGATGAAAATTCCCAACAGGTTTATTATTAGTTTTTGCATCTAGCTGAACATTTTTTAGTGAGCTCTCAAAACTATGTTAATCTCACAATATGGTGATGCTACTGATCCCATCATCTTTTTTCATCAATTAAACTTTGAGTTTAAAAGCTAAATTAAGTTGGAGTTAGGGTTATGGATTCAGAGTTAAATGGGTTGACCAAAGAAATTTTTTTAGAATTAGGTTCGGTTCGTCTTGGGTTCGTTAGTACAAATTACAAAAACATGTAAAAAATATATAAATTTATTGTTAAAAATAAATTATTAATATAAAATTTTAATTAATCAGTTAACAATTAATTATAACTTTATAAGTCTATAAATTTATAAGCTATATTTATAATTATATAATTATAATAACAAATAATAAATACAAATTAAATTATTATACTATATATATTATAAATTTATAAAACAATTATTGCTAATATTTATATTTATCATATTTATATTATAAATAATTTATTATTATATTATTATATTTATATTAATAATTTATTTTTAACAATTATAATAACAAATAATAAATACAAATTAAATTATTATACTATATATATTATAAATTTATAAAACAATTATTATTTATTGCTAATATTTGTATTTATCATATTTACAGCTTTCTGCATATACGTATCTTCGTTCATCTGTTTCGCTCTGCATGGAAATATGGATAAGACCATGTGACAATTTTACAGAAAGGCTCTGCACCATCCAGGAACCCTCGGTTTTATTTTCGCGACTACTGTAACGGCCCACGGGTGTAGCCTGCAACTCGGAACCCTCGGTTTTATTTTCGCGACTACTGTAACGGCCCACGGGTGTAGCCTGCAACTCGGAACCCTCGACATCCAACAGTAATGGGCAGAAAACAAATTAAATCGAAGTCTGAAATTGTTCTTTTTCGCACAGAGGAACCAGATCCGAACCCATAGAAGGACCGGACCAGGACCCGGACCCAGTGCGAACCCGGACCAGGACCTGGGCCAAAACCCTGCGAACCGGCTACATAGGACAAAGAAAATTCAAAATACTGATCAAGTCTGCAATCAGAATTCAAGATTTCAAAGGTAATACCATAGTTGAATAGAATCTAGTACATAGGAGGTCCTTAACATGCTTGATCCTTTTACTTCATATCTTCATCCTTGAGCTTTACTCTTACAAGTTGCCACTATAAATATCCCTCATTTGGCTTTTAATAATGCAGGTAATGCTGGCAATGCTAATAACCCTTCAGCTTGGCTTATAGAGGCTGTTATATCTATCCATTGAGAAAATTAAGGAATATGTATAATTTAGAAATACCGAAAAGTTCAATCATGATGGAAGCCGTGTTGTCAGAGAGCATGACTTATTTTAAGTTTGTGGTAAGAACTTAAGATCGTTAAATGTTACACATGAAGATGTGGCATGCAGGCTTTTTCCTTTAAGTTTTGAAGGCATGGTTTATGATTGGTTTTTCCATCTAGTTAAACATTCTGTACTGAGCTTGAATGCCTTAAAATCTATGTTCATCTCAAACATATGATGATGCTACTGATCCTAGCTTCTGTTTTCAGCAATTAAGCCTGGTTAAGTGAGAAAATAATGATCAAGTCTGCAGCATAATTCAACATTTTGAAGGTCATTAAATAGAATACTAGTAGATAGGAAGCCCACACCATAATTACAATTGGACATGCAGATTTGACATTACTAATTTGACTGTAGCTTATATCGAGGTGATTGTGGAAGAGAAACAATTACTTGCTGTTTAACTACATGTACCATATGTACTTTATACTTTATTGTGCACATACATTACACACGTATGAATACTAACTCCTTAGTGTATTTAGATGTAAATTTTAATTTCCTATTGAACACTGCAAGCAGCAATCTTTACTGCATGGTCTTTTATAGAGATTTTTATTTTTTATTTTTAAATTTTTTTTGTTTGTGTCAATTTTGTTCTTTTGCCAATGACAGTCTAATTGTGATTTTATTATATTTGGTTTCTCTGCCATGTTTAATTTGCAGAATGGATTCTATTGATCGTTGTTTCTCAAAGGAGACTGTTGAGGAGATTGTATGTGCTTTGGTAAGTTTCATTTAAAGAGTCATACCTAATCACTGATCAATTGTGCTTTGTGTACTAATATTTTTGCGAAAGGTTTTCATTATTTTTAATTTCTTGGCATTTTCTGGCATTTCAAATTTGTGTTTATACTGGAAATTTTCAATCACTTCGTGTTTATATGTTGAGCAAAATGATCATGCAGAATGCTCAACATGTACCGTATTTTCTATTAATTGTGATATGTATCTTTTACTTAACCCACTCACTAGATTCTTGTACTGTGTAACTCTGAAGTATAGCTGTGTAATTTCTCTAGGAAACTGAGGCAGCTGGACGAAATGATGAATGGTATGGAAAAACCATTGGGAAACTGAAAGAAGCTTCTCCACTAAGTTTGAAAATTGCTTTAAGATCTGTACGTCCATTCTGATAAATTTAAGTTGGTTATGTTTTGTTAAAGTTTCACACATTTAATAAGTTGTCAGAGGACTTGTTGGACAGATACGTGAAGGCAGGTCACAGACGTTTCATCAATGTTTGGTTCGTGAATATAGAACAACTTGTCATTGTCTTTCGAAAAGAGTTTCTGGTGATTTCTTTGAGGTATGCCCCTCTAGTTAGAGAAAATTCGGTACTATTTTAGGAGGTGTTTTCCAATTAGAGGTTGAAACTTGTTGCATTTGGTTGTGTAGGGTATTAGAGCACGTCTGATAGATAAAGACTTTTCTCCTAAGGTATGAAAAGGATTTCATTTTCATTTTTCATTCATATGCAACTTATAAACAAGATTGAATTGATTTCTGTATTATCAAATGAATTATTCTTATAGAAATGTGAAAATTATTATTTCTAATTAGTGACATCAAATGACATAGAACTATTGTCCTAAACCCTCTTTTGAAGACTGATTGATATGGGTTATGCTCTTAACAAATAGTTAAAATGTACAATGAAATGTCTGGTATGCAAAATGCAGTGGGATCCACCATGTTTGGAGCAAGTGTCGAGAGAAATTGTGAACCAGTATTTTTTGCCACTGGGGGGGGACGGCCAGGAACTAGAACTGCCGATCAAACAACGGGAGGCATATATTTAGTGCAGTCCTGTGTATCTAGTGTGAAGTTGTATACTGTCAAGGGAGTTGCAAATGCTGCTAATGATTTTACTATTTCCGACTCTTTTGGGTATGATGTTCTATCATTCTATGTTTTGTTTGTCAATTTAAGGTTGGGCTTAACAATTATTTGCAATGAATTCAAACCCTTCAATTGGCCTTTTAAAATCTATTGCATTTGTAGTCCATTGGATCTTGTAATCTTTGTATATTCAATAAAAAGGGCCTGAGCAGCTATCTGTATAAATGTTTTTATACATCAACATACTCTATTTTTTTTTTGACGAATATCATACAAATTCTTTTCATTATGTCATCTTTGAACGCTATTATATTTTTCTTCATTTTCATTGTATGTTTTAATTTATATGCTTGCATTGAATTAAATACGGGTTTGTGTGGGAAAGAAATAGTTTTCAATTCAATATGAGTTTTGTTTTTATGGCATGTCAAATATGCAATCTAATCTCATGCTTCGTATGTTCCTCAAGTTCCTTTAATTCTTTTGAAATTGCACTGTATATCGTATACCAAATGATTAACAAGTTTTTTGTGTTTTCCCTAGGGTTGAAGTGACTCCTATCCATCAATCCATTGTTTTATTTCAAATATATGAACATAAATTTCTGAATAACACACTAGAAGTACTTGTCACACATAGCAAATAAATTGCAGTGCAATTGAAGGGCTTTTTCCAATTGTAAAAAAATGGACCTACTTTTGAGAAGCATCATTAAAGTGTAAAACTAATGCTAGTACCAAAAAGAAACTGTTCTAGAAGTTGATAGCTTGGCCCCAACTAAATTCATTAGAGGTAGAATCTCAAATCCCCAAAAGATGAAGCACAAGCTTTCAATTCCCAGCTCTTCAAATCACAGGAGGAAACTATTGCAGACGTGAAACAAAATAAAACCAAAGGTGAAACACAATTTACGAAACTATATACCTATCTTCTATGATCAGAACAATCAAGCAATCCACACACCAAGATTGGATCCATTCAAAGCTGTGATGGAAAGGTTAGACGAATTGGCTATTTCCTTGGAAAGTTAACTCAAAAACAAGTCATTAGTATGTAAATATATTGCAGGAAAAGAGCTTTGAAAAACAGCCCATTGAGCTACATGCAACTTAGCTTGTATCCTTCGTACTAGCTTTTTTCAGGAACTTGAAAATACTGAAATTTGTAATTACCCATCTTGAAATCTGTTTGATCAGAGTGACGACTATGATGTTTAAGAATTGGCTGTTGTCCCGAAATTGCAAAATAGAATATTGCATCCCTCAAAACAGTACATTATAAAAGCAGCAAACAGTACATTATAAATTATAGGAGAAGAACAGACAGGGTTTGTTCCGGGAAGATCCATCTTTGATGGAGTGATAATTGCTCAAGAAGCAATTCATTCTATTCAAAAAAATAAGCAGCCAAGTATGATCATAAAACTAGACATCAAAAAGGCATATGATAAAGTAGACTGGAGAATTTTATCCAAATGCATGGAAGGGTTTGGGTTTTGCAAATCATGGATAAACTTGTTATTTTACTACATTTCTACCCCAAAATTCTCTATCCTGATCAATGGGAATCCATGTGGTTTTTTTGAAAGTTCAAAAGGTATCAGACAAGGAGACCCACTCTCTCCCTTCCTTTTCATCATCATGGTTGAAGCTCTTGGTAGGAAGTTATGCAGCCTTCAAAGATCTAGTTCTATTAGAGGTGTGGAGGTGACATCTTTGGTTCAGCCAATCACACATCAACAGTTTGCAGATGATACAATTCTCTTTGGGAAAGGTTGTAGAGGAGAGGCCTTACAGATGAAAAGGCTGCTATCAATATATGCTAAGGCCTCAGGACAAGTAGTCAATAAAGAGAAGTCACAGATTTTATTTTTTCATGTCAAAACAAGAGTCCAAAATCAAATACTAAGTTTATTAGGATTTAAGGAAGGTTGTAGAAACCCTAGTTTCCCACTTTCCTCTTTTGTTTGTTTTTGTGATTTTTGGGTTTTTGGTGTTTTTGCATAAATATTGAAAATGGCGATTTTGCAATAAATTAATATAAAATCTAAATAAATTCTTACAACTCCGGAAATGACAGAATCTATTGCAAATACTGATGCCAGACTATTATTTAATCTTCTAAAATGATTACAATGAAGATCCAATTACATGCAAATAAAAAGGCAATGATATTTTATTGAAAACCTGGAAATCGCAGCAATAAATGATCTTGTGAAGATGGTACGGCTGAGATGAATGAACACTTCTTCCTCTGTCCAATGCCTGTAGATGATGCCAGAGAAATAGGCGCCTCCAGATATGCAGTCTGACTGGCAAAAATGATGGCGATTTGCTCAATAAGAAAAAGTACGGCCCTTTTGAATGGTACGGCCTGACAGATGGTACGGCTGCAGCAGCAGCAATGAATGCAAAGTACGGCTCTCTTTAAACCTCCAGAATATCAATAAAAAAAGATGTCTCAATGTTAGAACCCTTTTGGAATAGATATAGGCTAAAAACCCTGAGATACAATCAACCGTGAAGCTCTGTAATTTCTTCTGAATGAAGAAATCTCTTTCCTGGCAATAAATCAGATGATATCTCACACCCTCTGAATTGCTTTCACTGGAGATGGCTCGTTCCCCAATGCTCTGAGACTGAAACCATTAGCTTTCGTGCTCTGGTCAAGACTTGATCAATTTTCAATTCACAATAACCTTATGGCTCGAATTCCAATGAAAATGCCTTATACTCATGAAAAGTGCGAATTCCTTAAAGATAGGGATCATTAAATGTGATGAGCCTAGCCTAAGCTGACTCAAAAACTCTTCTTTGTTCCCTTGAAATTTCGTCAAAACAATTCGAAGGCAAACTTCCAGCTTGCTGGTCTAAGTTATCAGTCTGATATGTTCTTTGGAAAACGATTATTAAATGCTTCCAATGTTTGAAAAACAACTCTACTATGCATTTATTAACACCTAAGAGCAATTATGATTTTTCCTAATCAGCTACAATGTCTATCAATGACTTCTAAGTGAAAAACTTGCACCTACAGCCACTTGACATTATGTCAAACAGTTGGTATGCATATTGAAAATGATTATTTCTGGGTGTGTAGTAATGCTGGAAGTGTTCTATGATATTCTTGTTGCAATATAGAAGTGGTAGAACAATGATAAGGACTTGCAACTAATGACTACTTGCAAATATATAAATCTGATTACAATTTTCTGAGATTGCAATGTGCTAGGATGCAAATATAATGACTGTCTTTTTATATCAGAACTTGCCACACTCTTATCATGTTCATAAACAACAAATGGGTGACAATAAATCAACAATATCTATCCCAGCAATGAATGCAATGTATTTATAACAATACAAATAATAGGAACCTGAATTCTCATTGCAGTTGATACTAAGCCTTTGAGCCTCCAATACAATCTGGAAATGACATTCTAGGGCAGCGCCTAGGTCTCCTCAACCCCTACGATGCATGCAAATGTTAATGTATTTTTTCTGATTTTTATTTGCCTTCCAAGACTGAAATCGCCCCTGCTCCAGGGCTGCGCCTTATTGACAAATCGCAGCTCTATGCTTTGACAAAAATCTGGAAAAGGTCTTCAATTGATTGTCTCCATCAATACCAAATCTGGAAGCATTTTACTGTTCACGAGCACTGTAGCGAATCACTGTTCACGCGCACTGTTCATGCGCACTATTCACGCGTACTATAGCAAAAACACTGTTCACGCGCACTATTCACACGTACTGTAGCAAAAGCACTGTTCACGCGTACTGTAGCAAAAGCACTGTTCACGCGTACTGTAGCAGCCAACACAAAGCTTGGAAACTGATCGTTAATGGCTGCCAACGATGAATCTTTGGGTCTGCACTTGAAAGACCTTCAATAATCTTCATACCCTAAATAAAATCTTCACCTTTAAGCACAAATAGAACTTCTGGATGAAGCTCTCCTGAATGCCAAATTCAATGGATATTTCACCACCTCAAATGGCTGCAACACTAAAGAGTTTATCGTTCTTTAATGGCTTGAGAGACAGAAACCCTAGGCTTCTCCTTCTCAGAGAAATTCTCATCAAAACAAATGCTCAATCAAATAATCATATTCTCCCAGTTCGATTTGTCCTTGCTGAGAATATATACTGCCCTTTGAAAAATTCGACCCAACTCCTTTAAAATAATCATTTAAATTAAATGATTTAATTCGCACTTTAGAGCTTAGGAGAAATCATTAATTATTGGCGTCCATATTTTAATGAATATAAAATACTCATTAAGTCACATTTAATAATTTATTATAAAGTACAATAAATACTTTATAATTAAGCCAAATAATTAAATATTTCAATATTTCAATAAAGTGACTTTAATATAAAGTCAAATTATTAAATATTTAATAATTCATTAAATACTCCTTATTTCTCCGTCTGATCATCAAACTGTTGAACTGGGTCGATTCTGAGCTGAATGGTTGAACCAGGTGCCCTGCCCAAAATAGCAGCTTCCGCCTGACCTAACTTTCTAAAAATAGAAAGTTCCTGAAAAAGCACTCTGGAAGATTCTGCGAAGGCCCAACCTGACACAGCTGCGAAACTGGAGCTACCAAACACTGAGTAACTGCCCCAGATGATCCTCTGCACTCTCCTGCCAGCCTACGAGGATCGAATAATAGGCTAACCTCCTCGACAAACAGTGTCAGCTAAAATGGGGACATGACATTAAAATAATTTGAACTTTTCTTTTTATTAATTCCATAGTCTCCAATGAAATTTTAATTATAAAATATAATCTCAAATGGCCCCTTCCCATGTTGGGCGACCCCTTCAGCCAAAATCACTTAAGTTATAATATTTGAAATATTATAACTTTATATTATAAGCTCCAATAATTAATATTTAATTAAATCAATTAAATATTAATATCTCTCTCAATATTTACCCGATGCACGAACCGTCTGAAGCTGACGACTAAGGAAGTGATTCTGCACGTGATCAATCCATACTGCTAAAAATAGCAGGGGTCCCTCGCTGAGTGCCAGATACTGCTAAAAATAGCAACTCGGGGCTAAGGGTGTGCGGACAGGCAGCCAAGCCCGATCCAAATCTGGAAACCAGCGAGAAGGCAGGCCAAGCTCAGTCAAGACCCTCTATCCATCTCTGACCCTCTGAGGGTGCATAATGGAAAGCTAATCACATTATGAGAGATGTCAACTAAGAGGGGACATGACGGAGTCGCCCCTCTGAAGTACTTGTCCTCAAGCAATCTCAACCTCAGGATCTTTGCGAGAATATCCTCGTGCTCTCCCCGTAGCATCCTCAGCAAGCCAAATCTCTCCATTTCACTAGATATTCCCTAATAGTCCTCCTCACGCCATTTGTCTCTCATTACTCCGGGGATGGGCTTCGGTACTAGAATCAACTTTCCCTCATCGCCGAAGGGAGGTGCGGCTGCGGATGGTACCACGCTTAGTTGTCCCCGCCTTCTTGAGGCGTGATACATGAAAACATTGTGTACCACGCTCTCTGCGGGAAGCTCAAGCATCATAAGCCACCTCTCAACCGCCCTCCGGGATCACGAAGGGACCGTATGCCATTAACCAAAGCTTCTGCGACCCACTCTTCTTAAGAGTGGACTGACGGTAGGGCTGCAACATAAGATAAACCATGTCACCCACCTCAAAATGCCTCTCTGTCCTCTTCTGATCCGCGTACTGCTTTTGCTGATTTTGTGCCTTGGCGATATTTTCCTTGAGGAGTCCTCATGAGTATCACGACTCTCACGCAACAGAGTCTCCGGCCTCGGCACTCCTCTGTCTTTCGGTAGCAAATCGAGAAAACTTCGGCCTCATAACGGTACAAGCCATGAAGGTGACTATCACGAATGGTCATATGGAATGTCGAGTTATTAAGCAATACTCACACCAAATGGCATTCCATTTTGACCCATTACCTCCTGCTGCCACGCAATATAATTCTGAGGTAACCTTCCACCCCTTATTTACTATCTCCGTGCCCATCGTCAGCGGGTGGTAAAGCGGTGCTCAAATAGCCTTCCGGTCCCCGCAGTCACGAGATACCTCCACACCCGGAAGTGACTCAGAGCCAGGCTATCTTTATGCGCTCACGATATAGAGGCAACCCAGCCAGCAGTACGAGATCACGTCCACGGAGAAGACCTGCACTTTACTGATAGCCGTGTAGGTAGTGTGTGTCGAGGAAGAAGTGGAGTATGCGCCGTTAGCCGATCCACAACCACATATATGCAATCCCGTCCTTGGGCTTTAGGCAAGCCCGTAATGAAGTCCATCGACAGGCATTCCCACTTCCTGTCAGGAATCGGAAGTGGCTGCAATAAACTTGCCGGGTACATGTTCTCCTGCTTGTTCTGCTGACAAACAGGGCACTCACGCACGTATTGAAGAACATCTGCCTTAAGTCCTTTCCATGTGAATCTCTCCCGTATCTGTCTGTAGGTTTTGAAATACCCGGGATGTCCTGCTGTAGGCACGTCATGAAAGGCTCGCATGACAATGTTCTTCACCCCTGAACCTGGGATCAAATAAATCCTGTTCTTGTAAATGATCAAGTCATTCACAAGCGTGTACCTGGTATCAATCGTCGATCCCTCAACAATGCTGGAGGCCCAAGTATCCTTGGCATACTCTGCCACAATCATATGCCTCTAATCCTCTGAAATGCGAACCATAGAGCTCAAATGAGGCCTGCGTGAAAGAGCATCAGCTACTACGTTCTGTGTACCTTTGATATACGAAAGTCATAGGCCTACAATTTACTAACCCACTTCTGCTGACGATCATTGAGATCTCGCTGCCCCAAGAAGTGTCTGAAACTGTTATGGTCAGTTTTGATGCAAAATTTGCTGCTAACAAGATACTGCCTAAATTTTGCTAAGGCATGCATTATAGCGAGCATCTCCTTATCGTAAATGTTGTAAAGTCTCTCTGGCCCTCTGAGTTTACGGCTCTCATATACAATAGGGTGCTTGTCCTGCATAAGCACCGCACCAATGCCCTCACCTGATGCATCGCACTGAAGCTCGAAAGGCTTCGAAAAGTCAGGTAGTGCCAACACAGGGCATGTAGTCATCAACTCCTTAAATCTCATAAAACACTCCTGTGCCTCAGGAGTCCAAATAAATGCACCCTTCTTCAGTAAATCTGTCATAGGGGCTGCATGTCGTGAATAACCATTCACAAATCTGCGATAGAACCCACACAAACCTAGAAACCCTCTCAACTGTGTCAGGTTGGCCGGTGTAGGCCAGTCAATAATAGCACGGATCTTTTCAGGATCCATCCGCACTCCCTTTGCACTGATAATGTGACCTAAATATAACAATTCGGTCATTCCCAAATCACATTTGGATTCCTTGCCGTACAAGGACTCCCTCTCCAGAATACTCAACACGGTCTCCAGGTGAGCCAAATGCTCCTGCCAAGTCCTGCTGTAAATCAGGATATCGAAGAAGACCAATACGAATCTCCTCAGCAGTGAATGAAAAACCCTGTTCATCGTGGACTGAAATGTAGCTGGTGCATTAGTGAGCCCAAATGGCATCACTACAAACTCGAAGTGCCCACAATGACAACGGAAGGCAGTCTTCTCGATGTCCTGCTCACGAACCCTGATCTGATGATACCCTGACCTTAAGTCGATTTTAGTGAAGTAACATGCACCATGGAGCTCATCAATAAGCTCGTCTATACGAGGTATCGGATACCTGTTTTTGATAGTCCTCTTATTCAGGACTCTATAGTCAATGCACATGCGTAAGGTGCCATCCTTCTTCTTTACCAAAACAACTGAAGAAGCGAATGGTGATTTGCTAGGTCGAATGTGACCCATAGCAAGTAACTCCTTGATCGTTTTCTCGATCTCATCTTTCAGCCACTTGGGATGTCTATAGGGCGTAATCATAACGGGCTTAGCGCCCTCCTCGAGCTCAATAATATGCGCAATGCCCCTGTCTGGAGGTATCCCTGGAGGAATATCAATGAATACCTTATCATGCTTGATTCTCAACTGCTATATGTCGGGATGATATTCAGTCTTCTGCTGTCCCTCCTGTATAGGTGCCAATGTGCACACGGCAGCCCACTCTACCATGTCGTGATGCATGAGCCTCTCCATCCGACGAAAAGAAATTGTTTTGATGTTGCTGTCCCGAATTGCTTTTAGAATATGTGTCTTCCCGTCAACATCAAAACGGATCTCCATGTCCTTGAGACGAAGAGTGACTTCCTCAAGTGAATGAAGCCACTTCATGCCCAAGACCAAATCAATGTCTCCCATGTTAACTACGTAGTAATCAGCCTTGAACTCATAATTGTTCAAGCGTAAAGGGAGATCCTTAATCATGCGTTCACACCTCAAAGTGTATCCATCAGCCACTTTAACCCTAATGCCCTCGAACTCCTCAGTGATGAGTCCGCATTTCTCAACAAATCTAGCATCTATAAAATTGTGTGTGGCTCCTGTATCAAGAAGGGTAATGACCCTCTGTCCTGCCAACACTCCACGAATCTTGAAATAGCCCTCCTGCTGAATGCTAGATAAGCGTGCCTCCTGTATCTGAAGCTCTGACTCTGTCTCTGCCTTAGGCTCTGAAGCCTCTTGCTCTGACTCCTCAGAACTCTCCTGCTGTTCGGAATTCTCTGACTCCGAATCCTCATAATACGCCCACATCACTCGATTTGCCTTGCCCTTAGGCCTCAAAGGACAATCGTGATTGGCGTCATAGGGACCTTTGCAGTAGAAGCAAAACTTCTTCCTGCGTAGATCATTAAGGGCCTCTCGATCCAAAGGTGGTGCTGCTGATTTACCCTTTGAATCATTCTTGAAATCTGATTTCTCTTTGTTAAAATCAGACTTCTCTCTGTTTCTGTTAAAGCCCTTATTGTCCCTAAAAGAAGACGAACCTCTGGAGTTGAATCTACTGGAAGGTGCTGCCAACTCCATACTACGTGCCTTCTTCATCACTTCCTATAATGAAGGAGGATCAAAGGCTTTGATCCAGCCTCTCAATGGTTCCGTCAATCCCTCCATGAAGAGCACTACTAATCGTCTCTCTGAAATATTCGGAACCATAACTGATAACTTCTGAAAGTCACCCATATAAGACTCCAAGCTGCCACTCTGTCTCAACTGAGCCAAGTCTCTAAAGTAGGATTCTGGATCCTTCCTGTCAAACCGTTCCACCAACCTGTCAACAAACTCCTGGTATGATGTGATCCGGTCATGCTATAGTGTCACCATCCCGTGGTGCCACTAGTCGTAAGCTACTCCCTCCAGATGTAATGTCGCATATCTGATAGCATCTCTCTCAGCCATCGGACGCAATGTAAGGAACGTGTCCAACTTACTAATCCAGGCCTGAGCTGTGACCTTACCACTACCATCGAACATCGCTAGATTGAGCCTGTTTGTAGCATGTTTCAGATCATTGTTATGATATCTAGGTCTCCAATCCTGTCGACCTCTGTGATTAACTCTCCTCTGTGTAACAAATCTGTCAAAGGAAATCCTCTCTCTGACATCAGGTGGTACTAACTCCCACTCCTCGTTCGCTGCCATAAGTGTATCTGCGAACAACTCCTCGTGCTCCTCACCTGCAATAGCCTCTTCGGGCTCCTGTCTTGCAAAAGTAGGCCTAGTGGGCCTATCTGCTGTCCGTGAAACAGTCCTGGGTGCTCTCCGAGATCCTGCATCACTCCTATTTTCCTCACGCTGAGGTGACGGTCTCCTCTGTGTACCCAACCTCTGGATGGCTACTGTCAACTGCTGTAGCACATCGTTGGACTGCCGTTGACCTGCTCGTAAGTCTCTGAGAGTGTCTAAAACCTCTGCATCGTCCTGGTCTCTGGGATTATGAGGAATCTCTGTTCTAGGAATATCTGTTCTATCACCCATGTTTTCCGGCTGCCGGATCGAACCCTGTTGCCTGTCAATCAAGGCTCGTCTGCGTGTGTAATACCTATGAGACCCACTCTGTTGTGGCTGCATAAGACTGCTAAACCCTCAGGATGGCAGGATTTAGCTCTGATACCACTGTAGAAACCCTAGTTTCCCTTGTTCCTGAATCTGACTGTTTTTTGTTTGTTTTTGAGATTTTTGGTTTTTTTGGTGTTTTTGCATAAATATTGAAAATGGCGATTTTGCAATAAAATAATATAAAATCTAAATAAATTCTTACAACTCCGAAAATGACAGAATCTATTGCAAATATTGATGCCAGACTATTATTTAATCTTCTGAAATGATTACAATGAAGATCCAATTACATGCAAATAAAAAGGCAATGATATTTTATTGAAAACCTGGAAATCGCAGCAATAAATGATCTTCTGAAGATGGTACGGCTGAGATGAATGAACACTTCTTCCTCTGTCCAATGCCTGTAGATGATGCCAGAGAAATAGGTGCCTCCAGATATGCAGTCTGACTGGCAAAAATGATGGCGATTTGCTCAATAAGGAAAAGTATGGCCCTTTTGAATGGTACGGCCTGACAGATGGCACGGCTGAAGCAGCAGCAATGAATGCAAAGTACGGCTCTCTTTAAACCTCCAGAATATCAATAAAAAAAGACGTCTCAATGTTAGAACCCTTCTGGAATAGATATAGGCTAAAAACCCTGAGATACAATCAACCGTGAAGCTCTGTAATTTCTTCTGAATGAAGAAATCTCTTTCCTGGCAATAAATCAAATGATATCTCACACCCTCTGAATTGCTTTCACTGGAGATGGCTCGTTCCCCAATGCTCTGAGACAAACCGGCTTCTGTGCTCTGGTCAAGACTTGATCAATTTTCAATTCACAATAACCTTATGGCTCGAATTCCAATGAAAATGCCTTATACTCATGAAAAGTGCGAATTCCTTAAAGATAGGGATCATTAAAATAATTTGAACTTTTCTTTTTATTAATTCCATAGTCTCCGATGAAATTTTAATTATAAAATATAATCTCAAATGGCCCCTTCCCATGTTGGGCGACCCCTTCAGCCAAAATCACTTAAGTTATAATATTTGAAATATTATAACTTTATATTATAAGCTCCAATAATTAATATTTAATTAAATCAATTAAATATTAATATCTCTCAATATTTACCCGATGCACGAACCGTCTGAAGCTGACGACTAAGGAAGTGATTATGCACGTGATCAATCCATACTGCTAAAAATAGCAGGGGTCCCTCGCTGAGTGCCAGATACTGCTAAAAATAGCAACTCAGGCTAAAAGTGTCTGAATGAGCCCGAACGAAAGCCAACTGATCAAATACTGACAACTAAAGCTGAGCCAAGCTCCGTCAAGACCCTCTATCCATCCTATCAGCCTACGAGGGTCGCATAATAGGCTAATCCTGTGCTCTGAGAGATGTCAACTAGAAGGGGACATGACAGTCCAGGAATCCGTCCTTTCAAATCTTGGTACTTCCGTAGCCTGTTGTGGAGGAGAAGCATCACTTGGGCGCTTTTCCGCCAACCACAGACTTATAATGCGGTCCCTTGCACATCTATCATTCAATAGATGGCCCTCCCTTCGACAAAGAGATCAGTAGAGTAACTGATATTGTTAACCAACTAAGCATGGTGTTGTGTTCTACATAATTAGATCCTTTGCAATACGGCAACTCTTGAACTAGCATGTAATACAGGATCATGGTGAACTAACAGTGTAATCATCACACAGTCTAAGTGGATGTTTGTACATTGCACTACTTTGGCCAAAGTGTTTCATTCAGTATTTCTACTGAAGGTCATCTATCACATACACTATTCAAGGACGATTTGACTTAGGGCTATCTTACACTACGCATAGGTTTGTCCTCAAATGGATAATCTGTACCCCAGACATCCTACAACATACTAAAATACTAGAAATGAATCAACATAACAAATACTTCACAAGTTCCCTCCCATACTGGAATCTTTATCCTAGGAGTACTGCAAGCTCTTTTGAGTTAACCTAATAACTTAGCTATTGAACTTTACTTGACTCGTGCCTTCATTTCAATCCTAGTACATAGTAACTAATGCAACCGGTATTTTCCTTATATGGAGATCATACAAACAATGCAAAATACAACTAGAATGCATCTTTTATCTTTAATCATTTCACTTCCTATGCATAGACAGTAAATACAATTCAAGAAGTATTAAATGGATAACCATAGAAATAGATAGTAGAAGAATATCCCATGCTTGTGATTTGCTTTTCCTCAAAATGTTCATAACACAGCCTTCACTTTTGACCAATCGAACAAGTTCCAGCACCACAGATAATTGACAGCTCCCTCTCTGATTTCACTCTTCCTCACTCAGAAAATAAATATACAGAACTGGTAAAACACAAAAGTATTTAATCAATACGTGTATGTTTTGGTATAATATGCCTTCTCTAATGGATACTCAGAAATGGTGGAAGCTGATATTTACTTACAACTGGGAAATGTATGATACTCAAGATATCTCAAAAATGAAAGAGGGAATTACGAATTCAATCTTGAATCACAGTGAAAAGAGTACAATAAGAATGCATAAGTACGAATGAATACGAATGAGGTAGGTTGGGCGACTATTTATAGAGCCCAACCTCCCTTTTGTTTTGGCATGTGGTTTGCCACCACAACTGTTAAACATTTTCAAACTGGAGGTGGCGCTAGTTCCCTGCCATACTCAACATATAAATTGGTGAATCATTCTCCAGCAATTGACAACATTTTGAAGACTAATTCCAAGAACATGGAGAAATTGTGCCAATCGACACCTACAAAATTATTCTCAGATGTGGCGCCAATTTCATATTATGGCGGGTTAAGATAATCACAGAGAAAAATTCATTTGATGAATTATGTACACAGCCTATTTTCTAGACTAAATCGACAGAGCTTCCAACTGCGTTGAATTTGTTCATTGCCATAAGCTTGGTCAAAAACGCATTTACATCTGCGTGTATTTTTTTCCAGGGTGCACGACTTCTTCAAGCGCCGTATTGAATTTAAATTCCGTTTCACAGTTAATCGATACGTTATATCAGTTCTAAAATATTTTGATTCAATGCTCAAAAGATAACCCTCAAAAATATTTCGTTTTCCATAGTTTGAAAGATAAATAATCAATTGATTTGGAAATAAATCGATTTCCATAGTTGAATGATAAATATTCAATTGAATAGGAAATAATCCAATTTCCATACATGAATGATAATTATTCAATTGAATAGGAAATAATTCGATTTCCATTAATTATATTTTAATCATATATTTTATTATATATATAATTATAATTCATAATTAATATACATATATGTATATATATATAATTTAAATACCTTAGTATAATATATATATATATGTGTATTAATTTCACTATAATATATATATATAATATTAATATATATATTTACATATGTTGGGTGAAAATTATGTATTCATCTTTTCAATAGATTACACAACCTAGACTTCAGCCACAACTATGTGAGATATAATCTCTCCTCTCAGAAAGGGGAGGCGCCCTTCTTACTGCTAATAGAAACTACGGTAAAACTAAGTGTCATGTCCCCTTCTAGTTGACATCTCTCAAAGCACTTGATTAGCCTATTATGCGACCCTCGAGGCTGATAGGATGGATAGAGGGTCTTGATGGAGCTTGGCTTGGCTTCGGTTGTCAGATTTTGACCAGTTGGCTTTCGTTCGAGTTCATTTGGATACCGTTTACCTGAGTTGCTATTTTTAGCAGTATTTGGCACTCAGAGAGGCACCCTTGCTATTTTTAGCAGTACAGTTTGATCAAGTGCAGAATCACTCCCTGGTTTGCCAGCTTCAGACGGTTCGTGCATCGGACATTTCTTGAGGGAGTTATTAATATTTGATTGATTAATTAAATATTAATTAAATGGAGCATATAATATAAAGTTATAATATTTTAATATTATAACTTAAGTGAAATATTGAAGGGGTCGCCCATCATGGAAGGGGCCATTTTTAATTGTAATTTATAATTAAAAATGCGCTTGAAGACTATTGAAAAATTAAACAAGAAAAGTTTGAATTATTTTAATGATGCCTTTTTGAACGAATTCGCACTTTTCAAAGAGTATAAGGCTTTGCTTTGGAAATCGAGCCATTATGTTATTGAATATTGAAATTGATCAAGTCTTCAACCAGAGCACGGAAGCCAAGGGTTTCAGTCTCAGAGCATTGGGGAACGAGCCATCTCTAGTGAAAGCAATTCAGAGGTTGTGAAATATCATCCGATTTATTGCCAGGCAGAGAGATAACTTTATACAGAAGTTATCAATGAACGTTCACAGATCATTTACCTTCAGAGTTTTTGTTAGGGTTTCATCCAGAAGGCATTCTTCAAACTAAGGCGCATTATATTCTTAAGTCTGGACATTGATTTCAAAAGGCCGTACCATTGTACTTGCTGCTGTGACAGGGCCGTACCACTGCTGCAGGCCGTACTTCTTCAGCTTCAAGCCGTACTCATACCTTGTGCAAATCGCCTATGCTTTTGGACTTTGGTCTTCATTCTTGGTGGCACCTCAGCATCTGGATCATTTTGCAATCATTTGACAGAGGGAGAAGAGCAAGTTTATGACAGCCGTACCATCTCAAGCAATTTATCAACTTGCTGCAAATACCAGGTTTTCATAAAAATATCATTGCCTTTTTGATTGCATGTTATTGGATCTTAATTGTAATCATTCCAAAAGATAAATAAATGGTTTGGTATCAGTATTCTCAATAGTTTTTTATCCATTCCAGAGTTGAATGAATTAATTTGAATTTATTATCAATTTCTTGCACAAATCGCATTCTTTCATATATGCTCAAAAATCACAAAAAAACCAAAAACCTTCAAAAACAATAAAAACAGTCAGATTTCAGAGATAGTGGAAACAAGGGTTTCTACACTAAGTATTTAAGCAATGTACACTACACTTACAAAATGGTGGGGTGTGTCACATTCATGCTTCTCTCTTTTTTCAGAGAAGATGTCTTACAATGCTTCACGGTTTGAAGTTCTGATTCAAGATAACTTTAAACCAAAAACGAGCAGTAATGCCAATACCTCTATCTTGTCAAAGCAAAGCGTAGAGATACCAGGTATGATAATTGTTATCACCTGAAGTTGCACCCTTGCTGAACCTGATGTTCAACACCTCAATGTAACATGAGAAGACCTCCAAAGTTGTGGGTCACTTGTAGACAGAGGTCAACCTCCGGAGAAGGCCGGATTCCTTTGGTGTCACCTAAAACTACTAATTCTTTGAAGGGAAAGGGAGAAAGAATACATAAGAATAAAACTAAACTATGGTGATACACCGAACGTTACTTGGATTTGAAACCAGACTTCATACACTTGCTTGCAATGACTGAAGATAAATTTGCACAACTTACTTCCGCATATATTTGCAAAAGTGTTTCACAAACAGGTCTTGGTGCTAAGATTCGTAGAAGGAAACTTAATTTCACATCTAGAATTAATTGCATCTTTTGACACAATTTGTGACCTCACTAAAAGCTTGATCAATCAGCTGACTGAACACAAAAATTCAAAGAGAAAGTAGGCAAGAGCTTCAAATCAATAACAATCAAGGTCTTTACTAAATTTCATCTCCAAAATTGAGTTACAAAAGTTTTTTGCTAATCTGAGAGAGGACTGTAGAAGTCACAGACTTCAGAAAAGCATCCAGGAGAACTCTAGAACTGTTTCAAAGAGGCAAAAAAATGCCTTATATACAAAAGAGTGTCGGCCCCTTAGGGGCTTACAAAATATCAAGCCTCGGGATAGATCTCCCTTAGATCTTTTCACATAGTTAATGTTGCGTTTGATTGAATCCTTGCTGTCCATGTCAGTGAAGAGACAATCCCCGGAGAAGCCCCTAGATCTTTCGCAGCTACCGCATTCATTTCTGGTCCCCGTGTCCTCCTTTGAATCCCCTGTCGAGCTGCTTTGAATGCCTCAGAGCCAATCCACGTCGATTTCACTTTGTTGATCTTCCTGGCACCTGGTTCTGCTACCAACAATTCACTCGTAGCTCTCCCTGATTGGCTGGGCACATTCCACATGGATTCCCCTATGGTCGAAAACTTGTTCAGTCCGAATCGCATCTCGGCGAGACACTGTAAGTGTCTCACCGATGCGATTATGCCCCTCTGCAGCTATCGACATATCATGGAACTGTCGATAAGAGTTCTTAGCGAGCCCAAAAGTCATGCCGATATCGCCTTTGTTATCGCCCAGAATATCGGCAAGACATCTTGCTTTCGGCAAGACGTTACAACGAGCCCCTTGGAGTCACACAGAAATCTCTTTCATCAGTGAGACCTTCACCCTTCGGCAAGACCCTTTGGCGAGCAGCCCCACTCTCTCCGAGCTCCTATCATTTCATTCGATGAGACTCCCCGTCGGTCGGTGAGACCTCTTGCCAAAGGCAAAAATACTTTGGCGAGCTCGTTTCATTTCGGGAAGACTCAAAGCCATCAGCAAGACATCTTGTCGATCTCTCCTTTTCCTCCCCGAGCTCACTTGATTCCGTCGCCAAGACATTCTCGAGTCACTAAGACCTCTTAGCGAGCTCAAATTGCCACGCTGATGCCGCTTTACTTCGCTGAGATTACTCTTTGGCGAGCTCCTTTATGTCGGCGAGACTTCCTTTCTTCGCCCAGACCTCACACCGAGGTCCTCTCTTTCGTCGAGTTGTTCACTGGTCGGCAGGACATCCACGGGTCGTTGAGACCTTATGCCGAAGGCCAGACTTTCTTCAGCAAGCTCTTTTTTTGTTCTGTCGGGGAGACCTTACTATATCGGCAAGACCTCCTGGCGATGTTGGATCTTCTCCCCGAGTTGGTTCCCCTTCGGCAAGACTTCAGTTAGTCGCCAGGACCCTTTTGGCGAAAACCCCGTTCACCCCGAGCTCCCTCTATTATTCAGTGAGACACTGGTAAGTCGGCAAGAAGTTTTGCTGAGCCCTAAATCTTTCGGTGAGCTCCTTCAAGTCGGCAAGACTTTCCGTGATTGGGGAGACCTTTTTCTAACGTTGTCGTCCTTCGCCGAGACCACTCCGCTTTGTGAACTCCTCCTTTGGCGAGGGCCTACGCCGAATTCGCTCTGTGTCGCCGAGACTCTCTTGGCGACTTACCCTTCCTTTGGCGATCTCAGCAAACTCCTCCTTTGGCGAAGGCCTACGCCAAATTCGCTCTGTGTCGCCAAGACTCTCTTCGGTCGGTGAGACTTCATACCGACCGAAGCTTCCTTTTGCCGAACCAAGAGCACTTCGAGGAGACCTTAACATATCGGTCAGACCTCATGCCGATATCGATTCCTCTCGGCGAGGCCTTTGCCAGTCGCTGAGACCTCTTGGCGACTTACCCTTCCTTTTAGCGAACTGGGATCCCGTCGGGCTGACTCTCATGTGTCGGCGGGACTTCCTGCCGAGCTTCTCGCATTACACCGAAGGCACAAGGCATGTCGGCATGACTTTTCATCATCGATGAGACTTCCTGCCGAACACACTTCCCTTCGGCGACGCTGCTTCCCTTCGGCGAGACATTGCTCGTCGGTGAGACCTCCTAGCGAAGCCCGCTTACATACGCCGAAGGCATCTTTTCGGTGAGACTTTAAGAAGTCGCCGTGACCTCAACCCGAAGGAAAACTCCCGCCGATATGCATATCCTTTTGTCGCCGGGACGATGATCGAAGTCTTGCCGATAAGAACCTGTAGGTGAATTCCACTCGCCGTGACATTCCTGGGGTCTTGCCGACAGACAACACAGAAGCATATTTAACCAAATGCATTATGGGTCGGGGAGACCCAGATAATCTCATGCCAATAGGATCCCTAATGTGAACCATTCAGACTTGATGGAACCCCTGCTAGTCGGCGAGACATTCTGAAGGTCTTGGCGACTCTCTCCTTTAAGGAAAAATATGTCAAACTTGACTGAGGCCGACCTTTCAAATGAGCTCCCTGTATTTTGTCATCAGATGCATGAACTAACCCTCAAATGGAAATGTCCCATTTGGCCCCTATGAATATCTGAAACACAATTAATCCTACCTGATTGAGCCCGTAGGTGAAAATTGGGTAACATTTATGGCGACCTTTGTCATGTCCCCATTTTTTGCGAGCATCAGTGATCGTGAGTTTGGCCTATCATGAGACCCTCGTAGGCTGACAGAGTGGTTAGAGGGTCGTTTCGGAGCTTGGCTCAGCGTCAGATTGGCAGTTGTGATCAATTGGCTTTCGTTCGGGCTCATTCGGAGACATTTTGCAGAATTGCTATTTTTAGCAGTTCCTGGCAGGCAGTGTGGGACCCCTGCTATTTTTAGTAGTATGAGATTGGCAGTGTCCGGGATCACTTCAGAGTTTGTCAGCATCAGACGGAACAGTTATCGGATGTGTAACGAGGAAGATATTAATATTTAATTATATTAATTAAATATTAATTATTTAACGATTATAATGTAAACTTATAATATTAAATTATAATTTAAGTTATCTGCCTTGAGGGGTGCGCCCATCATCAGGAAGGGGCCAGTTGGACATTTAAATTAATATTAAAATATTTGACGGAGACTATTGAAAATAATAAAAGAATTAAAAGTCAATATTTTAATAATTCCCTATTATTAAGGAATTCGCCCTTTTGAGAAGATTAAAGGGTTTTTCCTTGAAAGTGGAGCCATTATTACATTTGATGAATTGAAAATTTGCCAGTCTTTGTCAGAGAACAGAAGCTTTAGGGTTTCGAGTTCGTATCCGTTGGAGAACGAGCCATCTTCATCGAAGCAGTTCAGAGGATGTGAAATAACATCTGATTTATTGCAACTGAGAGATTTCTTCATTCAGAGGAAGTCATAGAACGTCATTGAGCATTCATTATACAGAGGATTTTGCTGAGGATTCATTCAGAAGACATCAAATCATAAAGGCGCCTATCTTTACTGAGTTTCTGGAGCTTCAGAGGAAAGGCTGTACACTTTAGAATTAATTACTGCTGCAGCCGTACCACTGCTGACAGTCGTACATCTTCAAGTTACCAGTTGATTAAAATCTCAGAGGTCTTGGTTAGGGTTTCCACTCAGAGGATATACCTTCATTTACTTGGGCGCCTAATTTTGTTATGCTGGAGTCTGTAAGAAAGGAGCCGTACAAGTTATTTGCTGCTGTCTTCTCAGGCCGTACTGCTTGTACCAGGCCGTACCAGCAGTTAAAAGGATGTACCTTCAAGAATATGGAAAATACCTGACATCTTCTCAGTCTACTACCCTTAGCAAGTGCGCCTATGCTTTTGGCATTGATCTGGACCAGTAAACAGGAAGAAAGAGAGACATACGTTGCTGCTGTATACAATTTACTTGCTGACAGGCCGTACTAATCAATATTCTGGCCGTACCATCTAGAAAGGGTTGTTCTCTGTTTCTGGAGAAAATGCCTACCTTGAAGATCACTTCTTATCATATCTGGAGGCGCATGGGTTGGAGATCTTATTCAGAGCACCAGACAGAAGGAGGGAGTCACTCATTAATGCAGCCGTACATTTCTGTACTTCTGTAGCAGCAAATACCAGGTTCCAAAAATATTGAAAATTCTTATTTTATTCATTGCATGTTTCTGGGTATCATTGTAATCAGTAGAGAAGTTTGAATAAAGGATACTGGCATCGATATTCTTTCATTTCCAGAGCTATTTGATTTTTATTGAATTTATTATCAATTTATTTGCAAAATTGTACTATTGCATTTAATGCTTAAAACCCTAGAAACGGTCAAAAAACCTAAAACGTCAGAAAAACATCAGACAAACAGTCCGAGACAGAAATAGGGGAAACAAGGGGTTTCTACAACCTTTGCTGGATGTTTGCCTGCTAAACACAGAGGCCAGTAGCCTAGGCCTATCCATTGGGCACAGAGTCATTGGGACAACTCAGAAACAGACCAAGAGCAGCTTTGTACATGGCTGTAACTCATCTTGAGACTCACTAGAACACTCAGATACTTATTGAAAACAAGAAAAACTGAAATAAAACTATTTACATGTGTTGGGAACAACACTTAGGGAAAGAAATAACAACTAAACCTACCCTACACTAACCAGTATGAAATTGGTCAAACAAACCCATTGACAGGTTGGGTAAAATAACTGCCCTTTTTAAAAAATTTACAATGTTTGCCACGCTGGAGAACAACTAAAGAGAAATGAAGCATGCATGACAATTCAACGGATGGCTGCAAGATCTCTTGCAGAACATATTCAAGCTTACTAACCTTTTCATACGGAATGTAAACATTCTCGTTCTGAGGTGGAAAGGTAACTTGAGTGTGTTCCTCCTTAGCAGTACCCTCATGCTTGGGTGTAAGCAAGGTATCAATATCTTTGTTGGTCTCCATTTTGGCTAGATGCTTGATAAGGCAGCCTCTAGTAAGGGAAAAGCTTGCACTTTCCTTGCTGATCTTTTGCTCATGAGCTGCCATTCTATCACCTTGCTGGCTGGAAAGGTATAACCCCTTGTGGCTGATTTGATGGAAAGGTAGTAGCCTCCTCAGTATGCTCATGCCTTCCCGAATGAGCGCTCATTTCTTTAATGGAGAACAATGAGATGGCTTCCTCTGACACACTTTCAATCAATTCATCAACCTCAGGCTCCTTTATAGACCAAAATAAAAGCTGCTCATAATTCTCATCATCATTGGAAGAGTCACATTCTGATTCAGGCTTGTCTTTTTCAATGCAAGGAGACAACAATTCAAGTGGTGATAAGGTCTCAAGCTCTTCTATACAATGGAATGGAAGCTCCTCCAACCAGTTATGATCTTGTAAATCAAGACCATGAGGCTTCTCCTGCTGCTTCAGCATTTGTTCAAGCTGTTGCTCCAGATCATCATGACTATCAGCCTTTTCTGACTCTTTGCCATCCAATGTTGAACAAAACTGTTCAATAATACATGTGCACAACTCTTCAAAAATCTCAACATTGGCTTCCTCACCCAAAACATGCTCAAAAACATCAAAATTCTCACCTCGGAGGATAGAATCAGGCTCAATTTCAGGCTTTTCCTCCTAAATTAAGGCTCCATTTTCTTGCTGATTATCATCTATCAACAACCCACCCATGCTTTCTTGCTGTTCAATCATTTGCTGCTGTTGTTTTCTATATTCCTCCATAGCTAGATGTAGCCAATCAATATTTTTAGTCTCCTCCGAGTTGAGTGAGCTGTACTGGTCAAAAATCTGCCCCTCTTTTATTTCCTAGATGCCAGAGCATGATTTCATTTGCATGATAGGTGAAGGAAACTCACAAGGTGACTGAGATGGAACTTTCCAACTTGGAATCCTAAGGGTAGAAGACTTATTGATAGGCTCACTAAAGAGCTTGAAAGGCTTCTCCTGTTTAAAGCTAGGAAACCCATCTCTGGAAGCATCCTCTTTCACCAGATGATTCAACATTACAGGAGGAGGTGAGTTGAAACTAGGAATGGAAAGGGCTGCCTATGTTTCATACCTTTGAGCTTGATAATCTGAATAAGCCCGACTACCTTGTACCTAAGCAGATAAGAATTGCATTTGCTCCTCTTTGGCTGCTATCTCTCCCTCAAGATCTTCTTCAAACTGACATCCCAACTCCTGTTGCTGTGAAATAAGCTTTTCTTGTTTCTTGACCTCGACCAACATGTCATACATGTAGGAGAACACCTTACTGACATCATTAATCTGCATATGTTCAAAATTCTGGCTCAAAGCCCACAACGCACGGTCAAACTGTTGGAGCAGGTCCATTATAGCTTGGCAAGGATGCTTTAGAGGCTGATTATGCAAATAATCATGCTGGTTAACATCAGAAACCCCCTCTTGGGGTTGATTTTGATTATATAATGGCTGACAGAAAGGGTGACCAGGAGTGGGAGGGTGGGAAACATGATGAAAATACTGGTAATCTGCTGATATCGGGTCATTTGACATAAAAACAGCAAGCTGTTATATATAGTATGGTTGATGGGAGGACATATACACATGACTCTCATGGAATGGAGGTGGCAAGTCACTATATTGTTGATAACTAATCATTGGAGAGATAAGACATGAGGAATAACAAGCCTAAAGATCAAACCTTACTAATTGCAGACACCTGGGCTGCTGGAACCAGTTGTTATGAAGTTGGAGTCGCCATGATATGCTGATATTTTACCTCTAAAAGGCCTGAAATTTACTGGCTGCATATCAAAAACCAGTAGTAGACATAATTTCCAAACTGTCTGTTTGACAGTCCCACCGGGCGTGCCAAAACTGTTATCACCTGAAGTTGCACCCTTGTTGAACATGATGTTCAACACCTCAGTGTAACATGGGAAGACCTCCAAAGCTGTGGGTCACTTGTAGACAGAGGTCAACCTTCGGAGAAGGCCGGCTTCCTTTGGTGTCACCTAAAACTACTAGTTCTTTGAAGGGAAAGGGAGAAAGAATACATAAGAATAAAACTAAATTATGGTGATACACCGAACGTTACTTGGATTTCAAACCAAACTTCATACACTTGCTTGCAATGACTGAAGATAAATTTGCACAACTTACTTCCGCATATATTTGCAAAAGTGTTTCACAAACAGGTCTTGGTGCTAAGATTCCTAGAAGGTAAGTTAATTTCACATCTAGAATTCATTGCATCTTTTGACACAATTTGTGACCTCACTAAAAGCTTGATCAATCAGCTAACTGAACACAAAAATGCAAAGAGAAAGTAGGCAAGAGCTTCAAATCAATAACAATCAAGGTCTTTACTGAATTGCATCTCCAAAATTGAGTTACAAATTTTTTTTGCTAATCTAAGAGAGGACTGTAGAAGTCACAGACTTCAGAAAAGCATCCAAGAGAACTCTAGAACTGTTTCAAAGAGGCAAAAAAATGCCTTACATACAAAAGAGTGGCGGCCCCTTAGGGGCTTACAAAATATCAGGCCTCGGGATAGATCTCCCTTAGATCTTCTCACGTAGTTAATGTTGCGTTTGATTGAATCCTTGCTGTCCATGTCGGTGAAGAGACATTCCCCGGAGAAGCCCCTAGATCTTTCGCAACTACCGCATTCATTTCTGGTCCCCGTGTCCTCCCTTGAATCCCCTGTCGAGCTGCTTTGAATGCCTCAGAGCCAATCCACGTCGATTTCACTCTGTTGATCTTCCTGGCACCTGGTTCTGCTGCCAACGATTCACTCGTAGCTCTCCCTGATTGGCTGGGCACATTCCACATGGATTCCCCTACGGTCAAAAACTTGTTCAGTCCGAATCACATCTCGGCGAGAAACTGTAAGTGTCTCACCGATGCGATTATGCCCCTCTGCAGCTATCGGCATATCATGGAACTGTCGATGAGAGTTCTTAGCGAGCCCAAAATTCATGCCGATATCGCCTTTGTTATCGCCCAGAATATCGGCAAGACATATCGCTTTCAGCAAGATGTTACAACGAGCCCCTTGGAATCACACAGAAATCTCTTTCATTGGTGAGACCTTCACCCTTCGGCAAGACCCTTTGGCGAGCAGCCCCACTCTCTCCAAGCTCCTATCATTTCGTTCGATGAGACTCCCCGTTGGTCAGTGAGACCTCTTGCCAAAGGAAAAAATACTTTGGCGAGCTTGTTTCATTTCAGGAAGACTCAAAGCCGTCGATGAGACATCTTGTCGATCTCTCCTTTTCCTCCCCGAGCTCACTTGATTTCGTCACCAAGACATTCGTGGGTCGCCGAAACCTCTTAGCGAGCTCAAATTGCCACGCCGATGCCGCTTTACTTCGATGAGATTAGTCTTCGGCAAGCTCCTTTATGTCGGCGAGACTTCCTTTCTTCGCCCAAACCTCACACCGAGGTCCTCTCTTTCGCCGAGTTGTTCACTGGTCGGCAGGACATTCACGTGTCGCTGAGACCTTATGCCGAAGGCCAGACTTTCTTCGGCGAGCTCTTTTTTTGTTCTGTCGGGGAGACCTTACTATATCGGCAAGACCTCCTAGCGATGTTGGATCTTCTCCCCAAGCTGGTTCCCCTTCGGCAAGACTTCAATTAGTCGCCAGGACCCTTTTGGAGAAAACCCCGTTCACCCCGAGCTCCCTCTATTTTTCGGTGAGACACTAGTAAGTCGGCAAGAAGTTTTGCCGAGCCCTAAATCTTTCAGCGAGCTCCTTCAAGTTGGCAAGACTTTCCGTGGTCGGGGAGACCTTTTTCCGACACTGCCGTCCTTCGCCGAGACCACTCCGCTTCGCCCAGACATCTCAGCGAACTCCTCCTTTGGCGAGGGCCTATGCCGAATTCGCTCCGTGTCGCCGAGACTCTCTTCGGTCAGTGAGACTTCATACCAACCGAAGTTTCATTTTGCTGAACCAAGAGCACTTCGAGGAGACCTTAACATATCGATCAGACCTCATGCCGATATCGATTCCTCTCAGCGAGGCCTTTGCCAGTCGTCGAGACCTCTTGGCGACTTACCCTTCCTTTTGGCGAACTGGGATCCCGTCGGGGTGACTCTCATGTGTCGGCAGGACTTCCTGCCGAGCTTTTCGCATTACACCGAAGGCACAAGGCATGTCGGCGTGACTTTTCATCATCGATGAGACTTCCTGCCGAACACACTTCCCTTCGGCGACGCTGCTTCCCTTCAGCGAGACATTGCTCGTCGGTGATACCTCCTAGCGAAGCCCGCTTACATACGCCTAAGGTATCTTTTCGGTGAAACTTTAAGAAGTCGCCGAGACCTCACCCCGAAGGAAAACTCCTGCCGATATGCATATCCTTTTGTCGTCGGGACGATGATCGAAGTCTTGCCGATAGGAACTTGTAGGTGAATTCCACTCGCCGTGACATTCCTGGGGTCTTGCCGACAGAAAACACAGAAGCATATTTAACCAAATGCATTATGGGTCGGGGAGACCCAGATAATCTCATGCCAATAGGATCCCTAATGTGAACCATTCAAACTTGATGGAACCTCTGCTAGTCGGCGAGACATTCTGAAGGTCTTGGTGACTCTCTCCTTTAAGGAAAAATATGTCAAACTTGACTGAGGCCGACCTTTCAAATGAGCTCCCTGTATTTTGTCATCAGATGCATGAACTAACCCTCAAATGGAAATGTCCCATTTCGCCCCTATGAATATCTGAAACACAATTAATCCTACCTAAT
>VDFB02352835.1:0-14045 GCA_007258455.2 Sequoia sempervirens
AATTCATAGGGAGATCCTTTAAAAACATTGGAGTTATTTCCTTTATGCAAGCATGCAACTGGTTTGTGGGCTACCTTGTTGATTTCAAATTTGTGAAAATTTACAATTTTGAGGGCATTGCATTCTTGAGTGTGTTGAATGTAGTATTGCATCCAATGCCAACACATTTATCATGTCTGATTAAGTTTGAACCTGGGGTGTTGTTTTTGAATCCCAGTAACGTTCATCACTTGAACTCATTCCATCTGATCTTTTGGTTAATATTTTTTCATATAATTTTCTTTTTAAAGTATGTCTTTGTAGGAGGTGGGCAGAGGCAAAGAAAGCTATAAAAATTTAATTGCATTGCCTAAATGAAAACGGTTACAATTGCCTCTATTTATAGAGGTCTTTGGAAAGATCTGGAAGATCTAGAAACTACTTGACATGGAGTTAGAAAATTGCACATGTTTTTGGTGGTCGGTGAATGACAGGGAAGAAATGGTTGGTAGAAGATGGTAGAAGCTTCTTCCTTTAATGTTTTCAGTGGTAGAAATTAATATCCGCCAACAGTCCCCCCTAATTTCTACCACTAATTACATCATTGTCTTTCATCATCTGAGCTTTAGCTCATACAAACACAAACACAATTTTATTTTATCTGCTGCTTTTCACTACTTTCTCAGCTCTGCGGAGCTGGGCTAGACTCACAAACTTTGACAGAAATCTGCTCTGATCTATACAACTCCTTGATGCCAATTCGATGATGCTTCAAACTGTCAATTTCTTACACGATGCCCACATTTTTCAAAACCTCTTAAAAGCTTTCATCTGTCACAAATAGTGACAAGATCTCCTCTTAACATAGCTCTTGACATCTATCACAAATGGTGACAGGATCACCTCCAAAATCTTGCCTGACCATTATATCTTTGCTATTTGTGGGGCATGCATTCAAGTAGATATTCCATTTACTCATCCATTTGTTATTTTTTTCACCCAAGTCTTCCTTTTTTTCAGTCAAGATGTTACTGAAAACAACCCTAGGCTATCTACCTACTTCCATTTGTTCAATCCTTTTTAAATATCTTATGAGACACACCATATAAATTTCTTCAATAAGAACTGCTCTTGTTTCACTCATCATAATATCATAATAAATCAATCTTTTTATTTTGAGCTTGCTTGTGATCAATCGTTTTTGGATTTTCTCAAATTTTTTCTAGTTTAATTTTGAGATGTTACTGGCCTGCAATGCAAACCCATAGAGCATAATCGAAAGCACTAAAATCCCAAAAAGAATCTGAATAATTTTCCAATCCCATAGTTTTGCCTCTCTACATCTATTTTAAAGAGCATATAACGCTTTCCATCATCCCAAGGTTCTCTTCTTTTTTCAGCCCTCCCAAATGAGCTTGTTGAAATAAATCGTGAGATACTTTTACTTTGTTACTTCTTCAAGAATATTGCCTTCAAAGTAGAAACTATGTTGGTTTTTCTTTTTTCTATTAGAGAAAATCATCACTTTGGTCTTGTTGATATTGACTTGTATCCCCATTGCTTTGCAAAAATGTTCAAGGGCATATAAGCACTCTTGCAACCCATGAGTCGATTTAGAAATCAAAATAAGGTTATCAACATAAATAATAAGCCTTATCACAAAATATCCTAAACAGACACCATCTCCACCTTACAAATTTAAAAATTCTTCAAGTTTGTCAATATATAAGCCGAAAAGAGTAGGGGAAAAGGGGGCAACCTTGCTTGACCCCAATGTCACTCCTAATTTTTTTTTTAAATTCCCACTGAAATTTTGATTTTGACTTTAACCTCTTTATAAAACCTATGGACAACCACTCTAAGATGCATAGGAATCCCAAGTTCTTCCATTCTATACCATATCTTATCCCTAGGGACCATATTAAGAACCTTTTTGAAATCAACAAAACAACAAAAAGCATCTTCCCTTTGCCCCCAAATTTTTTCAATGATGTGTCTCAATGTAATTCCACGATCAACTATAGAGTGCTTAAACTTGGAACATGCTTTCCCTTTTTCATGCTTTTCTTTTTCTTCCACCCACTTGTTGATTGTGTTTTCTATCATACTGTCAAATAAATTTTCAAACAAATGGTTTATCATTATGGTCCTATTATTGGAAGGATTATTAATGTTACCACTCTTACAAAGAGGTATCACTAGGTTGGTAGTGCAATCTCTTGGGAACCCTTGTTGAATAATGTTATTAAATAATTTCATAATGTGTGGTGAAAGAGTTCTCACCCCCCATTTTAGATACCTCACTTGAAGTTCGACCAAGTCCTTTGCTTTTCAAACACCCAATCTCTTAATACTTTTCTCAACATCTTGTATTGTGAAATGTTTTGCTATGGTGTTGACCAAGGGAGGAGGGTCAACCTTTGATTCTTGCTCATATAGTTTCCTTGCATAATCAAACAATCAATTATTCATATACCATTTTCAGTTTCTTTCTCTCTTTGTTGAAGCTCCTTCAAAAATAACTTCGGGTTATTCTTTCATAGGTAGATTAGTTCTTCATACCTTATGTTCATGAAATCAACTATTTTCTTTCTTAAAATATGCTTGTACAACTTAATATTTATCTTTTTCTAGTTTGGTTCTTTCAAAGTTGTCCTCACAATTTTGTATTTCTTATCTTGAACCAAGCATTAATCGAAAAACAATTTGTTTCAGATTTCTTATTTTTTGCTCTCTCGCACTTCTCAAGCATGCCTTGAATTAAATTTTTTAATTCATGACTCTTCATACTTTGAATATGGATTTTCTCCTTCTTAATTAGTCTCTCTAGGGTTACCTTAAAGGTAATACAATTTTCTTGAGTCAAAAGAATTCTACCTTTTAAAGGTGGCTATCGAAGCCATTGAATTTTTCTCCCATGTTGTCTCTTTTCTCTCCAAGATAATGTGAAGTTAATTGGTTTATGGTCTAATTTTAAATCCCAAATATGTTCTCCAATCATAACTTCCTCTATTATTTCGATTAAGCTTTGCGAGAAAATTGCATAATCAACCACACTTGAACTATTTCCACATCAATGATAATGGTTTATTCTCTATTAATTATAATCTTTTCTTTTTATTCTTTTTTGATTAATTAAATAAATTAATATTTAATTAATTATGTCACTAATAAATTCTTTCACTCTATAACTAAATAAATTCTCAGTTATTTGATTATTCATTGTCATTTTCCTACTATAATTAAATAATTATTATTTAACTAGTCATTAACTTTTTCTTCTATAATTAAATAAATCCCATTTAGTTAATTATTTTCCACTTTTCCCTCCACTATTAAATAATTATTTTAATTATTTACTAACTTCTCCTTTTCCTCTACTTTTAATTAAATAGTTATTTTAATTAAAAGTCAACTTTTCCCTCTTCTATAATTAAATAATTAAATAATTATTTTAATTATTTAATTATTCACTTTCCCTCCTAAATTATTTAATTTACTCCAACCACCTCTTTTTTTGTGCCAAATCAAATCTTCTATCTCAATTAGTTTCCACCTTTGATAAGGTTTTATTGTCTTTTAATCTCCACCGTCCATCCTTAACTAAACCCTATTTTTGTGCTAACCCTATTTCCTTGCTTCTCAAAGCAATTTCATCCATTGATCTTCATCATTGAATCTTAGCCCTTCATTCGAATTTGGTTTTTTTATAAAAGAGACCTATCATTTTCATTTCAACCCTAACCACAACTATCATCTTCAATATTTTGTAGTCATTATCACCAGGGTATTCTAGTGAAGGTGATTCAACCATGACATAAGAATTATGGTAATATTGCTTTGTTATTTTATGTTTCTTTTTTCATTTTAAGATTTGAGTTTTATATATTTGATAGTTGATTCAATCAATTCATGCCTTTTCCCATAATTTTACCCTATTCTACAAAATCTTCAAAATTCTTCCATCCATCCTAACCGTTATAAATAATTAAATAAAAAACACCACATAAAATAATCAATTCTTCCCCAAAATGATTACTATCTTTCTTGTCTTTTGAACATAGAACTCAGCAAATTTTAAGATTCTATGTTCGGCCCATTGAGAAATTATTCAAAGTGTGAACCGACTGATACTCTGCAGTATTGGTATATTTGAATAGGAAGGGTTTCCGCCAAACAGCGCTTGCGCTACAGGAAGAGCAATGGAAGACATCCTCCTCGGCCGCCAAGACAGACTCTGAGATTGCCAAACAGATTATTGCATATGCAGAGTAAGTAAATTAAATTGTTTTTTATCATTCTTTCTTATTATCCTTTCTTTTTAAGTCTCTTTGAGCAGTGTTTCGAGCTCTTTGAAGTCATTAAGTAGCGGAATGTTGTTAGTTTTCTGAGATTTTGCTTTTCTTTCCCCAATTTTTTTAAAAATTCGAAACCCCTGACTTCTTCGCACTTTCTCTTCTTCCATAGAAAAAATGTTCATATATTGTTTGGTAAACAAGGCTTAATTTTTAGGGAACTCCAACAAAGGGAACAATCCGTGTGTGATATTGATATACAAGGGAGGGAAATTGAATTTTGAATCAATTTGGGAGGCTCTGTGCTGTCTTTGGGTCTCATAGGCTTCTTTGGTATTGTGGATGTCATTAAAATATTTCATTTCATTTCATTTGTTTACAATTATATTGATTTAACATTACACCAACACATGGAGATAGCCCCTAACTTCAATTCAAATAGTAGCAGATTACAAAATTTCGTAAATCCGTGAACCGTTTATTTGAATTATTGTAGTATTTCATTTAGAAGGCATTCCGGAAGTTTTTTTTGACGGATTTTTTATAAAAATCTGTGAAATTTTTTAATCCATTTTTTTAAAGATAAAAATCAAAAACTTTTGTGAAGAGTTTTTGAAAATTGAATGGATTTTTTTTGAAAGGTTTGTTGTTGCAGATTTTTTAAAGAAATTCGAGGGTTTTCTTGAAGCAGATTTGAGGATTTCTTTTGCATGAAATTGTGGACTTTTGAAGAAGATTTTTTGTGGATCTGTTCATGAACATTTTTGTGGGTTGAATTCGTGGTCTGATCTGGGAAACCTTGAAGAATATTTTTGAAGATTTAAAGAATTTTTGAAATTTTTTGTATATAAATTTTGTTAATTTTCAGAAATTTTTTGAAAGTTTTTTCTCAAAAAATCTTGTTTTTTCAGAATTTTTTGAAGATTTTATTTTAAAAAATCTTATTTTTTCTGAATTTTTTGAAGACTTTCTAAAAAAATCTTGCTTTTTCAGAGTACAAGCTCATTGCTTTTCCAGAGTACAAGCTCACCTGAGGATATTGACATGGGTACAAAGGAGTCTGAGATTATTCAGTCTATTGGCCAGAGTACGCAGCCATGCCCCACCACACAGACAGTTACGCCTACTGTAGAGTCAAAGCCCATACAAGAAGGGGAGCCTTCCTTAGCACCACAGCTGACTATAGTCACCCAAGCATCGCCCATGGCTGTTCTAGAGCAGAAATCCAATGATTCAGAAGGGATAGTCATCAAGATTACTAAACCCGATGAGACTGATCCATTGGGTACTATCCGGCGATATATCCAAGATTTGGAGCCTCTGGCTCCAGTTTTACTGGAGGTAGCAAACATTTCCCGTAGGCTGGACCGTGCCCACTCCCCATTGGTATGGCACGAGGCCCAACGAGTTTTAGCATTTATGCAGACCGGTTGTGAAGAGGAGTTTAATAGCCTCTTGGTGTCTAGAGGATGGCCGGAAATTGAGACCGCGGAGATGATGACTACATGGTACCCTGCCAGGCCTACTTTTGTGGGGAAGGATGGGAAGCTCATTTCAGCTCTCTTTGGTATGGAGATTGCATTCCGGGAGTTGTTTTACAAGCTGAAGCGTCAACAAGTCTCTAATATTCAGCTTACCAGCAAAATAGATGAGGCTATATCCATATCACAAAAGGTGCGTGCTGAGGCCGATGCACTTACTCAGTACTTACAAGAACAACTACCTCAACGAACATACCATACTGAGGCGAAAAAAGCAAAAGTGGCTGCAAAGGATATAGAATTGGCGGAGAAAAACAGTCAGCTTGAGGACAAAGGCAAAGAGATTGAGAGGATCAAGCATCAATTTACAAAGGCTGCGCAAATGGTGAAGCTGGCTAGAGAGAGGGAATTGTTAGCAGCACATCGTCTCAAACTGCAGACAGAGGAAGTTCAACGGCTTCGCCAACTTGGTTCTCAGACGTCCACTCCAAGCTCCGTCCACCCGGCTGTAGGGACGTCTTCTCACCCATCCTCTCAGTAGATAGTATGTTTTATTGTTCTCTCCCAATTTTGTTTGCCAGACGACTTTCTTTTTGGGGAGGCTGATGTAGTTGGCTAATACTCTCTTTTTGGGAGGCTGATGTAGTTGGCTAATACTCTTAAGTAAATCTTATTGTAATCAGCAAAATAAATAATTATTAGTTGATGTAATCGGCAAGTAGTTGCTGACGGCTGGCAGTTCTCAGCAACCATCGGCTGTCCTATAAATATTATGTTTGTATACATCAATGGGGACCGCAGGCATTACTATCCTAAACATATTGTAATTGCACATGAATGAATAGAAATATCTTCTGATTGCTGATATGAATTATCTTGTTTATACTTTATTGTTTACTTTGTATAATTCCTTGTTGTAATCACTCCAGTAGAATCTGCAGTACACAGTTCACATTTTGCATACATATTAATGAATGTCCATAATCTGTTCCGAAGGCACTCATCTGAGCATGCATTTCAGAGGATGCTGGCAAACGTAGAGGAGTCTGATTTTAAATTGCCAATTGCATCTGCTTAAGAGTTTCTAAGGCCCTTTCCACAAATCCATTTCGTGCATGTTCTGCAATCATTGCATTTCATGAGATCATATACGTTTGGGGTGTCTTGCCAAACAATGTATGTGTCTCAGTGATGTTTCCACATTTTGCATACATGTCTACTATTGCAGGCTTATGAATTGAGTTTGCAAATAGGATCTGCCATGGGCTTTAGAAGTACAGATGCACAATTAAATCTTAGACAGACTTGCGGGGTGCAGGAGCATAGTATCAGTTTGACACTATGTGTTTAATAGAAGTCCACACCTTCGCCCTTTTAAAGTAACATGCTGTTTTTTTTGTAATTGTCAATGCACATAGAAATTCTAGTGGCATATATGTAATGCTTGTTTGTGGGGTGCGGAAGCATGTAGATAATTTGTAATTTTGCAAGATTGTGCCATAATCCCACCTCCCCACATATGTATATCTTGGTGGACTTGCAGGCCTTTATTGCAACTTTGCAATAATTGCAAACGTGCACGAGTCCCGGTTTCCCATCGCGCATAGACAGAGACACAGAGAGACACACAGACATACACACATATATATGTTGGGTAACGTTTCTTGGTTCTTTGTACTTTTGTGAAAGTGCTGAACATTTCTATTTCTCTGGTTCTCCATTGATTTTGGCAGTTTTCTGGGCTCTTTCTGCAACCTGCCACATAGCACTGCAACTCTGCTTCTCCTCCCTTTATACAATTCCAGACTTTTCAATTGCACGAACAAGTAAAATTCCCACCATTACACTGCTGCTTAATTTTATTTTAGAAATGCCAATACAATTTGGAAGTCCGTAATCTGCTTGCAAACTTAGCATGAACACAATTGCGAATTAAAATTTTTTGTTGTTCGCAAAACTTATTGGGTTCTTGAAATGTGAATATGCTTTCCATACGTTTACAGCTGGTGGTGCAAACTCAAAGGAAAATTCGGCATGGTAAACTGAAAAGCAATTTTCAATATTTTTACTTCAAAGCTTACAATTCAGTTCAGGCCGCCAGTGCAAATATTAAAATTCCTGCAATATCAACAAAATGAACTATCTGGTACACACTGATCAACCCTCTAGCTACATCCATTTCATGATTTCCACAGATATTCAAGTGTGAGACATGGTGATAACTAGCTGTATGACGTGACAGATTTTTTTGATATATATATTGAAGAAACACTCATACAAAATTGCAGCCTTAAGAGGTTACAATAAGCCGTTGGTGGCTACAAATGAGCATTTGATGAACAAAGACTGCTAAGTATGAAGAGATTACAAAGGATTCAAAAACTACAGATAGATATGTGAACTACCCATAACAAATAGTATCAAGGTAAAGCTAAAGGGAAAAAGAACCATATGTAGAGCAGTATCTGTTCTGTTTGCTGCTGTATCCCCCTCAAGGGAGGTCTAACCATAGCTGTCATTCAAGCATATTGTCAAATCTTTATGTCCTATGACAGTGCATATCAAGTGACATTGTCATTGATTGAATAGAAGAATCTGGAGCCTAATGTGTAAACTTTGAAAGATTGATTCAACCAGCATGTATAGGATACAAATTAAGAGTGTATGGAGGAAAAATGTATGATAAATATTGCTCAGACGGTTAGAATTCATTTGTTCGAAAACAAGGTTTTGCCTAGACAAAAGCCCTCTCATGGATGTTTATGAGAGAAAAACTTAAATGCAATTAAAAGAAAAAGACATTTATCAGAAGAAATTTGACAGAGTTTTACTGCGGTTAAAAACATGAGCTTTTTTTGGTCCTTAAAATTTGTTTTTTTGGAAAGAAATATATTTTTTTGAGGTAGGGAATTTGAACACTCTTTAAAAAGAAAGGGGAAGATTTAAATAATTATTAAAGGCAACCTTTGTAAAAAGGTGTGAGTTTGGAAACCATCTCTTAAGACTTATATAAAGCATTTGTGTGAGACATGGGAAACACTCAAGCATGAGAACATTCAAGGAGAGAAGAGAAAAAGGAAAAGAGAAATTGAGAAGGTACAAAGGAGTGAAGGTTAGGATCTTTGGTTGGCATTGGGGGCAATTGGAGAAGGGGCCAATAGTGTGTGTCCAATTTGGGGTACAACGTACACTCAGGATTGTCCTGGCTAGGCATTTACCGTAAAGCTCTTTGAGACAGGTTGGTGTTCTGTGCAAGAACTGGTTCCTCCAAGGGTGCCTACTTGTCATGAGTATTGAAAACTATTGATCTAATAATATTGGGAATATTGTCTATATGATTTTAATGTTAATCTATTTGAATTATATGGATGTGTTTTTCAATTACTATGTTAATTATTTACTTTAGAATCTTTATCTAATGATTACACATTATGGTTAAATTGGTTAATCTATATTAGTTATTCACATCATTTTAGTAATATTGCATCTTGTAAATTACCTTAATTCTAACATTTATTATATAAAATCCACTACTAACACTTAAACTATTTTAGGAAGAAAAGTGACATTACATTTGGTATCAAAGCCAAATAGGCTATACTAGTCATTTATGTAGGGAATCATAGTGGAATATGACATATACACCTTCAAATAAAAATTACAATGTAGAATAGAAAAAGAATGAGGGATACTCTTCGTATAACAATTATATTAACCATTACTAAGTTGGATATAGCTGGTTATTAAGACTTTAATATATAGAAGGCTTAGTTTTTGAATATTTTTAAACATATCTTTTGTTACAAAGATGTGAGAGAATAATACTATTATTCCTCACCAAAATTATTTAATATGGTGTATATATAAACTAGCACTTGAAAGTTGAAAATATCCTTTATTGATATTAACAAGGGAAAAAAATGTGTTTAAAAATATCTAGCAAACTATGTAAACATTGACTCTTTAGTAGTGAGCTCTTTTCAATGCACTGACATCTACTCTTATAAAGAACACATTACTTGTTTTACACATCTAATAGGATAATTATTTGTCTAACAAGTCTGAAATAAACATATTTCAAATGAGAAATAGATAGATTTGTCTATTCTCCAATCAAAGGAGAGGCAAATGCCTTTCAATATCATAATTACTTCTTATTCTCACAATTATTTATGTCTGACCGGTTTGCTATTCGCCATCATGATGAGATATGATATAGAATAATCTATCTAACCCAACAAGATCAAAAGGGATAGGTGCTTTCTCAGCCTATCTTGGGAGGGTGACTGATCGCTTCTTAGCCTTAGCATTTGCTAGAGAGTTTGAGGTTGTCCTTTGTATATACAAGAATTTGACCATGTATGATTGGTGGACTATCACTCACAAGCAAAATTGAGATGGTCTCATGTCGATTAAGTTCTTGGTCATTCATTGGAATCGTCATTGGAGAGGAAAGACAAAGCCCATAAATTGATATTTGCAATCCATCCCCCATCTTGTATAGAGGCTTTCAATAGGATAGGGTATTTAAAGTCGCGTCGTTTCCATTAGTCACGATGGTTCTAGGAAAATTCACCACGTGAAAGAAAATTCACCGCCAACAATTCATTGTGGGAAAATTCACGACCATGACAAATTCACCTCAAAGAAAATTCACCACCAGCAATTCACCGCCGTGAAAAATTCATTGCATTAAAAATTTACGATTGACAGTGAATTGCTGACGGCCACAAACATTTCTAATTAATCCACAAAAATATATCATTGCACATCTTTTTGGCATGATGGACCTTCATAATTTGTAGGGCAAAGAGCTTTGAGTGCATTCATCGTAGTTATTTGGCCGGATGGGCATTATTCCATATGTAAGCAACCATCTAGTTCGCAATCACCACTAGACTATAGTTGATCTTATTGTATCGATGTTCCCAAACGTTGGATAAAGATCTCGTTTTCGGCCTCTTAGTGAGAACAAAGATGACGCACTTTCATCACAAGGAATCCACCTAGCTAAGTTCTTACAGGAAATGTATTCAATCAATAGACGACTACACCGATAATCTGGATTGTTATTAATCTTGGAACAAAACACAGAATGCACGTCTTTTTTCTATGCATATGTCTACCAGCCATAGCACTTGGGAAGAAATCCAGTAGTTTAGAAAGGCAAGTGATGTGTCATTTGGGAAGAGTCAAGCATGAGCATGTGAAAGGTGCTTAAGGGGCACGATTATATCTTCATATCATATTCATCAGTATTGTCTCACTTCAATAAATAAATAGTACGAATTTCTATAAATTGTGGAAGGCTTGCAAAGACGGATTTCTATGCTTCAACATGCTTGAAGTTTACTCCTCTATTCATGGTCACCCAATCTCACCTTGCCTTTCCCACGTCTTGACCATTGGGAGTACTTGAATGGTGTCTCAAACCAACGCTTCCTTTTAGATTTAACTCAATGCCTTAAATATAGGGTATTTGACTCACCCCTTTCATTTTAAGTTAGAAATGGAACAAAAAAATAAAAATAAAAAATAGCAATAATAATAGATTAATAAAAAATGCGAAATGATTTTTGGAGAGAATTAGGGCTTGCAATTAGGTAGCTTGATGTCAGTTTTTTTGAAAAATTGTACTTCTAAATGATATTAATAATTTATTATGGTTTGAAAATTATTTAGAAATAAACAAACTATAGTATTATATAAAATAATAATAATAATAAGATGAATTTATTTGTAATAATAAGATAAACATGAAAACAAGTAAAATTTAGTTTAGGATGTTTAAACACTAGGATCTCATAATATCTAAATAAGAGTTTCCTTGGAAAGTAAAATTTGGCCCATACTAATGACTTTGATGTTCTTGGCTTTGTTAAGATGCAAATACTTAAAAATTCTCTATGGCTTCCTCCATAACATTTTTTGAGTTAATGTGGATGAATTTTAATAAGAACACCTTTAGTATAATGATCCTCAATAATCTCATGTTTGATTTAAGAAATTATAATCTAGAGTTGGAAGTCAAAAACTTTATACAAATTGTTGGATGACACTGTAGACGCCTCTCAGCATAATGATTTTTTTTCAAAATAAAGCCAAGGAATTAGTATTTGTAATGAGGAAATTGGTCCTTCCATACAAATTTTCACTTGGATTGCATTATGTTTACTATTTCTATTTAAAACTAACTTCATGTATTATATATCTCTATTTTAAAAGCATTGTGGGCCCATTACCACATAGGTTATAAGATCATTTTAAATCATAAAATTGGTTGAAATAATACAATATCTAGGGTAAGTGCACCAAGATGGTTCTCAAAAAGGGGGCTTAAGTGGCCACTTTTTTTCTAAAATCAGGAAATATTGACCTTGGATGTGAAATTGAGGATAGTTACACTCAAAATTTTGAGATGGAACAAAAAGAAGAATCGAAGTACTCTGAGTCTACTTTCTAAACTACTAATTTATTTTGAAAATGGTTGAGATTAAGGGGTTCAAAAGAGGGACGTACACAAATTGGTGTTGTTTTTGATAGAAAAACATAACATAGCAACTCTTGTATGACCCTAACACGGTGAAATTTTTTGTAGTATTTTTAAAATCACTACGGCCAGAAGTTAGTTAAAAGTATGTATTTGATGCATGATTTTTTTGGTAATTTTTTAATGAATATTTATTTTTTACTAATTTTCTAAGTGGACATTTCCTGAAAAGCAGAATTTTGGCCATGCTCCCTCTACAAATTTTGGAAAGTAATTGAATTTAAAAAATAAAATAAAAATTGTAGAATGGAGTCTAGTTTCTAAAAATGTAATTTATTTGAAATTTCGATGAATGGTTAATTTATAACGAAAAAAATACCAAAGACTGCTTTTTGAAAAAAAAGAGACATACAAACAAAAGAAATTATGGATGAAAGACTTAACATTGTCAAAAAGTGAAAAAAAAAACATCATTGGATAGCTAAGAGAGAACCTAACATTACCCATGTGTTTTATTTTTTTGATATTGAACCACATGTAATCCTGACGGTGAGCACGAACCGATTATGTGAGCACGAACCTGATTATGTGAAAAATTGTAGAGTTTGCAAAAACACGTCTCTGGTCATTGGGAATGCCCTCCAAGCCTTAGGGTTGGTATTCCAAGGAAAATACCAATCCTAAGGCTTGGGGATTCCCAAAGCAAGATATAACATGAGCGTGTTATAACACGCTCACGTTATATTTTGACATGGTTTTTTGCTTCTATAGGAAACATGTCAACTAAGACATAACATGAGCGCATTGTAATGCGCTCGCGTTATGTCTTCCTTTATGTTAAATGCCACTCTATTGAATGTATGTTGATATATTTTTATGTTTGTATGTACATGTATGATTGTATGTCATGTATGTATGTATGTATGCATGTATGCTTGTATGTATGTATGCTTGTATGTAGCAATGCATGTATATTGTATGTATGTGTATATGTATGTAAGATTATATCTACACATGTACATGTATGCTTGTATGTATGTAGGATTATATGTACATATGTAGGTAGGGTGCCAAGAGGAGAGACTTGAGAGTGTGAGGGGGGTTGAGAGGGAGAGACTTCTAGAGATAGGTAGTGAGAGGGAGTGCGAGAGAGAGGGAGTGTGAGTGAGAGACCTAAGAAAGGGAGAGGGTGTGGGAGGGATTGAACTAAGAGAGGGAGAGATACAGGGGGGGTGGAGTGAGAGGGACTTACCCAGGTAGGGTGGGAGGGATAGATAGAGAGAGAAGAGAGAGAGTTACCTAGGTAGGTTTCCAAAGGTAGAGACCTGAGAGAGAGAGGAGGGGAGGGAGAGACCTGAGAGAGAGGGAGAGAGAGGGAGTGGGAGAGAGTGGGAGGGAGATAGAGAGATAGATAGAGGGAGTGAGAGAGGGTGGTATGGATTTATTGAATGAGAGGTACGTAGAAAGAGGGAGAGGGTAGATAGAGACAATTAGAGAGGGTAGGAGAGAGGGAGGGAGAGAGAGGTGAGATGTATACATAGAGAGAAAGCGATAGGCGTTGAGGGTATAGGGTTGAGGGATTAGGGTGGAGGACCTATAGGGTTGATGGTTTCTAGGGTATTATGGTTTAAGGGTTAATGGTTGAGGGATTAGGGTTTAGGGTAGAGGGTATTGGGTATAGGGTAAAGGGTAGAATGTTTAAGGATTTAGGGTTAAAGGGTTTAGGGTTGAGGGTAGAGGGTTTAGGGTATAGGTTTGAGGGTATATGGTTGAAGTATTTGGTTGAGGGTCCAATGTAAA
>VDFB02352835.1:14145-26729 GCA_007258455.2 Sequoia sempervirens
AATCCCTATATCCTCTACCCTATATATTGGACCCTCAACCTTATAACCTCAGTCCTCTACACTCAATCTTAAACCCTCAACCCTCTACCCTATACATTAAACCCTCTACCCTCTACCTTATACATTAAACCCTCAACCCTTAATTCTCAACCCCAACCCTTAATCCCTCAACCCTCAATCCTTAAACCCTAAACACTCAACCCCTATACCCTCTACCATTTACATTGTACCATCAACCTAATCCTTCAACCATATACCCTCAAGCCTATACCCTAAACCCTCTACCCTCAACCCTTAACCTTCATCCCTAAACCCTTTGACCCTAAACCCTTAAACCTTCTACCCAATACCCCCTACCCTCAACCCTCAACCCTTAAACCCTAATATCCTAAAACATCAACCCTAGAGGTCCTCAACCCTAATCCCTCAACCCTATACACTCAGCCCCTATCCCTTTCTTTATCTATACATCTCACATCTCTCTCCCTCCCTCTCTCTTAACCTCTATAAGGCCTCAACCTTATACCCTCAATTCTCAAACCCCTACCCTATACATTGGATCCTCAACCCTCATTTATCTTTGTACATCCCTCCTCTTCTTTCCTCTCTATCTCAGTTATCCCTTCATCTCTCTATCCATCCATCCCTCCCTCTCTACCCTAATCCCTCAACCCATAAACACTCAACCCTAAACCCTAAACCATCTACCCTCTACCCTCAACCCTAATCCCTCAACCCTTAAATCCTTAAACCCACTTAGTAAACTCTCTACCCTAGTCCCTCAACCCTCTTGACCCTTAATCGCTCAACCTCCAACCCTCAACCCTTAAACCCTAATCCCTTAACCCCTATACCCTCTACCCTATACATTGGACCCTCAACCCTAATCCCTCAACCCTATACCCTCAATCCTCTACCCTTAACCTTAAACCCTCAACCCTTAAACCATAAACCTATAAACCCTCTACCCTCTACCCTAATTCCTCAACCCTTAAACTCTTAAACCCACTTAATAAACTCTCTACTATAATCCATCAACCCTCTTGACCCTTAATACCTCAACCCTCAACCCTCAACAATTAAACCCTAATCCCTCAACCCCTATACCCTCTACCCTATACATTGTACCCTCAACCCTAATCCCCCAACTATATACCCTCAATCCTCTACCCTCAACCTTAAACCCTCAACTCTCAACCCTTAAACCCTCTACCCTCTACCCTATAAACCGTTAAACACTCAACCCTAAACCCTTAACCATCAACCCTTAAAGCCTAAAACCTTAAACGCTCTACCCTCAATCCTCTACCCTCAACCCTAATCCCTCAACCCTTAAACCCTTAAACCCACTTAGTAAACTCTCTACCCTAATCCCTCAACCCTCTTAACCCTTAATCCCTCAACCCTTAACCCTTAAACCTTAATACTTCAACCCCTATACCCTCTACCCTATACATTGACCTCAACCCTAATCTACCAACCCTATACCCTCAATCCTCAACCCTCAACCTTAAACCCTAAACCCTCAACCTTAAACCATCCAGCCCTCAGCCCTTAAACCCTTTACCCTCTACCCTCTACCTATGCATTAAAACCCTCAACCCTCAATTCTCAACCCATGTCCCTCCAATCCTTAACCCTCAAACGTAAACCCTCAACACGGATACCCTCTACCTATACATTGGACTCTCAGCCCAAATCTTCAATCATATGTACCCTCATCTATAATCCCTCAGCCCAATACCTAATCCCTCAACCCTACAGGTTGTCAACCCTATACCCTCTATTCTCAACCCTCTATCCTATACATTGGATCCTCAACCCTCATATATCTATTTCCCTACCTCCTCTTCTCTACTTCTCTTTATCTCACTTCTCAGGGCTCCATCTCTCTATCCATCCATCCCTCTCTCTGCCCTAATCCTTAACCCTCAACCCTCAAGCTCAGCCCTCAATCCTATGCCCTCTACCCTAAACCTAATCTCTCCAACCTAATCCCTCAACCCTTTAAACCCAGCAAATCTAAGAAAAATCTCTGCCTAATTCCTAAACCCTCAAACCTTAATCCCTCAACCTAATCCCTCAGCCCATAAACCCTTAAATCCAAGAAAACTCTCTGCCTAATGCCTAAACCCTCAACCTTAAACCCTCAACCCTCTACCCTCTGTCATAGCCCTCAACCCTTAAGCCTAATCCCTCAGCCCCTTACCCTCTACCCTCTGCACATTGGAGCCATGAGAGCCTAATCCCTCAACCCTATACCCTCAATCCTCTACCCTCAACCTTAAGCCCTAAACCCTCAGCCCTCCAGCCCTCAACCCTCAATCCTTAAACCCTCTACCCTCTACCCTATACATTAAACCCTCAAACCTCAATTCTCAACCCTCAACCCTTAATCCCTCAAACCTCAATCCTTAAACCCTAAACCCTCAACTCCTATACCCTCTACCCTTTACATTGGACCCTCAACCAAATCCTTCAACCATATACCCTCAAACCTATACCCTAAACCCTCTACCCTCAACCCTTTAACCCTAAATCCTTAAACCTTCTTCCCTATACCCTCAACCCAATACCCTCTACCCTCAACCCTAATCCCTCAACCCTTAACCCTTAAACCATAATACCCTAGAAACCATCAACCCTATAGGTCCTCCACCCTAATCCCTCAACCCTATACCCTCAACCCCTATCACTTTCTCTCTATGTATACCTATCACCTCTCTCTCCCTCCCTCTCTCCTACCCTCTCCCTCTTTCTATGTACCTCTCATTCAATCAATCCATACCACCCTCTCTTGCTCCCTCTATCTATCTCTCTATCTCGCTCCCACTCTCTCTCTATCTCTTGAGTTTCTCCCTCCCCTCCTCTCTCTCTCAGGTCTCTCCCTTTGGAAACCTACCTAGGTAACTCTCTCTCTCTCTCCTCTCTCTATCTATACCTCCCACCCTACCTAGATAAGTCCCTCTCACTCCATCCCCCTCTATCTCTCCCTCTCTCAGGTCACTCCCTCCCACACCCTCTCCCTTTCTTAGGTCTCTCACTCACACTCACTCACTTTCCCACTCCCTCTCTCTCACACTCCCTCTCACTACCTATCTCTCAAGTCTCTCCATCTCAACCCCCCTCACACTCTCAAGTCTCTCCTTTTGGCACCCTACCTACATATGTACATATAATCCTACATACATACAAGCATACACGTACATGTGTAGATACAATCTTACATACATATACGCATACATACAATATACATACAGGAATACACACATACAAGCATGCATACATACATACATGATATACAAGCATAATGTACATACAAACATAAAAATATATCAACATACATTCAATAGAGTGACATTTAACATAAAGGAAGATATAAAGCGAATGCGTTATAACGCGCTCGTGTTATGTCTTAGTTGACATGTTTCTTGCAGAAGCAAAAAACCATGTCAAAACTGAGATATAACATGAGCGCATTATAATGCGCTCACGTTATATCTTGCTTTGGGAATCCCCAAGCCTTAGGATTCATTTTTTCCTTGGAATGCCAACCCCAAGGCTTGGAGGGCATTCCCAACGACCAAAGACGTGTTTTTGCAAATTCTACAATTTTTCACATAATTGGCTTCGTGCTCACCATCAAGATTGCATGTGGTTCAATATCGAAAAAATCAAACACATGGGTAATGTTAGGTTCTCTCTTAGCTATCCAACAATGTAATTTTTTTCACTTTTTGACAATGTTAAGCCTTTCATCCATAATTTATTTTGCTTGTATGTCTCTTTTTTTCCAAAAAGCAGTGTTTGGTATTTTTTTCGTTATAAATTAACCGTTCATCAAAATTTCAAATAAATTACATTTTTAGAAACTAGACTCCATTCTAAAAAAAAAATCAATTACTTTCCAAAATTTGTAAGGGGTGCACGGCCAAAATTTTTCTTTTCAAAAAGTGTCCACTTAGAAAATTAGTAAAAATTCAAATATTCATTAAAAAATTACCAGAAAAATCGTGCATCAACTACATACTTTTAGCTAACTTCTGACTGTAGCAATTTTAAAAATACTACAAAAAAGTTCACCATGTTAGGGTCGTACATGAATTGCTATGTTATGTTTTTTGGACAAAAACAACACCAATTTGTGTACATCCCTCTTTTGAACCCCTTAATCTCAATCATTTTCAAAATAAATTAGTAGTTTAGAAAGTAGACTCAGAGTACTTCAATCCTTCTTTTCGTTCCATCTCAAAAAATTTAGTGTAACTATCCTCAATTTCACGCCCAAGGTCGGTATTTCCTAATTTCAGAAAAAAAAAGTGGCCATTTAAGCCCCCTTTTTGGGAACCATCTTGGTGCACTTACCCTATATTGTATTATTTCAACCAATTTTATGATTTAAAATGATCTTATAACCTATGGGTAATGGGCTCACAATGCTTTTAAAATAGAGACATATAATACATCAAGTTAGTTTTAAATAGACATAGTAAAGATAATGCAATCCAAGTGAAAATTTGTATGGAAGGACCAATTTCCTCATTAAAAATACTAATTCCTTGGCTTTATTTAAAAAAAAAAAATCATTATGTCGAGAGGCGTCTACAGTGTCATCCAACAATTTGTATAAAGTTTTTGAAGTTGCATTTAAAATGACAAGCAGGTGGAAGTTATGTGCAACTACAGTAGATTTGATGAAACAAAAAAATCAAATCAAAGAGATCTAATGAAACAAAAAGAACAAATAAATAAATTAATAATATTTTTGATTGCAAAGAGAAATCAAAGATTTGATCACAAAGATAAATCAATCAAAAAAGAAAATTAGAGAATGATAAAGTTCTTGGTGTATTTTATATATATTAATATATAATATATGTATGCTAGTTATAAGAGGACACTATCCAAAATAAAACTAAGAACAAACTTAATAATACTAAAAATTGCATCTTCTAGAGACTAATATGTCCATCATAGTAACATTTCCACACTATACACAAAAATGTCACTTTGTAAACTCAAACTTGGATTTCTATAATAAACCTAGATTTCTATAATCCTAATTATCTAACCATTTGAACTAGCCCCTTTTGACTTCCAACTCTAGATTATAATTTCTTAAATCAGACATCAGATTATTGAGGATCATTATGCTAAAGGTGTTCCTATTAAAATTCATCCACATTAACTCAAAAAATGTTATGGAGGAAGCCATAGAGAATTTTTAAGTAGTTACATCTTAACAAAGCCAAGAACATCAAAGTCATTAATATGGGCCAAATTTTACTTTCCAAGGAAACTCTTATTTAGATATTATGAGATCCTAGTGTTTAAACAGTCTAAACTAAATTTTACTTGTTTTCATGTATATCTTATTATTATAAATAAATTCATCATCTTATTATTTTTATTTTATATAATACAATAATTCGTTTATCTCTAAATAATTTTCAAACCATAATAAATTATTAATATCATTTAGAAGTTCATTTTTTCAAAAAAAACTGACATCAAGCTACCTAGTTGCAAGCCCTAATACTCGCCTAAAATTATTTCGCATTTTTGATTAATCTATTATTATTACTATTTTATTTTTTTATTTTTTTTGTTTCATTGCTAACTCAAAATGAAAGGGTAAGTCAAATACCCTATATTTGAGGCATTGGGTTAAATCTAAAAGGAAGAATGAAAGGGTAAGTCAAATACCCAATATTTGAGGCATTGGGTTAAATGTAAAAGGAAGAGTTGGTTTGAGACACCATTCAAGGACTCCCAATGGCAAGACGTGGGAAAGGCAAGGTGAGATTGGGTGACCATGGCAAGAGGAGTAAACTTCAAGCATGTTGAGCATAGAAATCCATCTTCGCAAGCCTTCCACAATTTATATATTCTAAGAAGGCAAAGGTCTTTTTAATTCGTACTATTTATTTATTGAAGTGAGACAATCCTGATGAATATGATATGAAGATATAATCGTGCCCTTTAAGCACCTTTCACATGCTCATGCTTGACTCTTCCCACAAGACACATCATTTGCCTTTCTAAACTACTGGATTTCTTCCCAAGTGCTATGGCTGGTAGACATATGCATAGAAAAAAGACGTGTATTCTGTGTTTTGTTCCAAGATTAATAACAATCCAGATGCTTCAGAAGTAGAATCAAATAGTGCGGGGTCTACTTCAAGTGCTCGGCTGAGGATAATAGATGGGACACACGTATAAGATAATGAGTGTTGTAGTCTACTGATTGAATACATTTCCTGTAAGAACTTAGCAAGGTGGATTCCTTGTGACGAAAGTACGCCATCTTTGTTCTCACTAAGAGGCCGAAAATGAGGAGATCTTTATCCAACGTTTGGGAACATCGATACAATAAGATCAATTATAGTCTAGTGGTGGTAGCGAACTAGATGCTTGCTTACATGGAAGAATTCCTCCATGCTCAAAGTAAATCCACATCTTCACCAAATTGAAGCACAAAGGAATAATGCCCATCCGGCCAAATTGCTTCGATGAATGCGCTCAAAGCTCTTTGCCCTAAAAATTATTGAGGTCCATAATGCCAAAAAGATGTGCAATGATATATTTTTTTTGGATTAATTAAAAATGTCTGTGGCCATCAGCAATTCACTGTCGATCGTAAATTTTTAATGTAATGAATTTTTCATGGCGGTGAATTGCTGGTGTTGAATTTTCCTTGAGGTGAATTTGTAATGTCCGTGAATTTTTCCACAATGAATTGTTGGCGGTGAATTTTCCTAGAGCTGTCGTGACTAATGGAAACAACATGACATTAAATACCCCATCCTATTGAAAGCCTCTATACAAGGTGGGGGATGGATTGCAAATATCAATTTATGGGCTGTCTTTCCTCTACAGTGACCATTCTGATAAATGACCAAGAACTTAATCGACATGAGACCCTCTCTATTTTGCTTGTGAGTGATAGTCGACCAATCATGCATAATTGAATTCTTGTAAGCAAATGCTAAGGCTAAGAAGCGATCAATCACCCTCCCAAGATAGGCTGAGAAAGCACCTATCCCTTTTGATCTTGTTGGGTTAGATAGATTATTCTATAACATATCTCATCATGATGGCAAATAGCACACCGGTCGGACATAAATAATTGTGAGAATAAGAAGTAATTATGATATTGAAAGGCATTCGCCTCTCCTTTGATTGGAGAATAGACAAATCTATCTATTTCTTATTTGAAATATGTTTATTTCAGACTTGTTAGACAAATAATTATCCTATTAGATGTGTAAAACAAGTAATGTGTTCTTTATAAGAATAGATGTCGGTGTATTGAAAAGAGCTCACTACTAAAGAGTCAATGTTTACATAGTTTGATAGATATTTTTAAGCACATTTTTTTCCCTTGTTAATATCAATAAAGGATATTTTAAACTTTCAAGTGCTAGTTTATATATACACACCATATTAAATAATTTTGGTGAGGAATAACAGTATTATTCTCCCACATCTTTGTAACAAAAGATATGTTTAAAAATATTCAAAAACCAAACCTTCTATATATTAGAGTCTTAATAACCAACTATATCCAACTTAGTAATGGTTAATATAATTGTTATACGAAGAGTATCCCTCATTCTTTTTATATTTCTACATTATAATTTTTATTTTAAGGTGTATATGTCATATTCCACTATGATTCCCTACATAAATGACTAGTATAGCCTATTTGACTTTGATACCAAATGTAATGTCACTTTTCCTCCTAAAATAGTTTAAGTGTTAGTAGCGGATTTTATATAATAAATGTTAGAATTAAGGTAATTTACAAGATGCAATATTACTAAAATGATGTGAATAACTAATATAGATTAACCAATTTAACCATAATATGTAATCATTAGATAAAGATTCTAAAGTAATTAACATAGTAATTGAAAAACACATCCATATAATTCAAATAGATTAACATTAAAATCATATAGACAATATTCCCAATATTATTAGATCAATGGTTTTCAATACTCATGACAAGGAGGCACCCTTGGAGGAACCAGTTCTTGCACAGAACACCAACCTGTTCAAAGGGCTTTACAGTAAAGGCCTAGCCAGGACAATCCCAAGTGTACATTGTACCCCCAATTGGACACACACTATGTGCCCCTTCTCCAATTGCCCCCAATGCCAACCAAAGATCCTAACCTTCACTCCTTTGTACCTTCTCAATTTCTCTTTTCCTTTTTCTCTTTTCTCCTTGAATGTTCTCATGCTTGAGTGTTTCTCATGTCTCCCACAAATGCTTTATGTCTTAAGAGATGGTTTCCAAACTATCACACCTTTTTACAAAGGTTGCCTTTAATAATTATTTAAATCTTCCCTTTTTTTTAAAGAGTGCTCAAATTCCCTACCTCAAAAAAAATATATTTCTTTCCAAAAAAAACAGATTTTAAGGACCAAAAAAAGCTCATGTTTTTAAACGCAGTAGAACTCTGTCAATTTTCTTCTGATAAATGTCTTTTTCTTTTAATTGCATTTAAGCTTTTCTCTCATAAACATCCATGAGGGCTTTTTTCTAGGCAAAACCTTGTTTTTGAATAAATGAATTCTAACCGTCTGAGCAATATTTATGATACATTTTTCCTCCATACACTCTTAATTTGTATCCTATACATGCTGGTTGAATGAATCTTTCAAAGTTTACACATTAGGCTCCAGATTCTTCTATTCATTCAATGACAATGTCACTTGATATGCACTGTCACAGGACAGAAAGATTTGACAATATGCTTGAATGACAGCTATGGTTAGGCCTCCCTTGAGGGAGATACAGCAGCAAACAGAATTGATACTGCTCTACATATGGTTCTTTTTTTCTTTAGCCTTACCTTGATACTATTTATTATGGGTAGTTCACATATCTATCTGTAGTTTTTGAATCCTTTGTAATCTCTTCATACTTAGCAGTCTTTGTTCATCAAATGCTCATTTGTAGCCACCAACGGCTTATTGTAACCTCTTAAGGCTGCAATTTTGTATGAGTGTTTCTTCAATATATATATATCAAAAAAATCTGTCAGGTCATACAGCTAGTTATCACCATGTCTCACACTTGAATATCTGTGGAAATCATGAAATGGATGTAGCTAGAGGGTTGCTCAGTGTGTACCAGATAGTTCATTTTGTTGATATTGCAGGAATTTTAATATTTGCACTGGCGGCCTGAACTGAATTGTAAGCTTTGAAGTAAAAATATTGAAAATTGCTTTTCAGTTTACCATGCCAAATTTTCCTTTGAGTTTGCACCACCAGCTGTAAACGTATGGAAAGCATATTCACATTTCAAGAACCCAATAAGTTTTGCGAACAACAAAAAATTTTAATTCGCAATTGTGTTCATGCTAAGTTTGCTAGCAGATTACGGACTTCCAAATTGTATTGGCATTTCTAAAATAAAATTCAGCAGCAGTGTAATGGTGGGAATTTTACTTGTTCGTGCAATTGAAAAGTCTGGCATTGTATAATGGGAGGAGAAGCAGAGTTGCAGTGCTATGTGGCAGGTTGCAGAAAGAGCCCAGAAAACTGACAAAATCAATGGAGAACCAGAGAAATAGAAATGTTCAGCACTTTCACAAAAGTGCAAAGAACCAAGAAACGTTACCCAACATATATATGTGTGTATATCTGTGTGTCTCTCTGTGTCTCTGTCTGTGCACGATGGGAAACCGGGACCCGTGCACGTTTGCAATTATTGCAAAGTTGCAATAAAGGCCTGCAAGTCCACCAAGATATACATATGTGGGGAGGTGGGATTATGGCACAATCTTGAAAAATTACAAATTATCTACATGATCCCGCACCCCACAAACAAGCATTACATATATGCCACTAGAATTTCTATGTGCATTGACAATTACAAAAAAACAGCATGTTACTTTAAAAGGGCGAAGGTGTGGACTTCTATTAAACTGACACTATGCTCCTGCACCCCGCAAGTCTGTCTTAAGATTTAATTGTGCATCTGTACTTCTAAAGCCCATGGCAGATCCTATGTGCAAACTCAATTCATAAGCCTGCAATAGTAGACATGTATGCAAAATGTGGAAACATCACTGAGACACATACATTGTTTGGCAAGACACCCCAAACGTATATGATCTCATGAAATGCAATGATTGCAGAACATGCACGAAATGGATTTGTGGTAAGGGCCTTAGAAACTCTTAAGCAGATGCAATTGGCAATGTAAAGTCAGACTCCTCTACGTTTGCCAGCATCCTCTGAAACGCGTGCTCAGATGAGTGCCTTTGGAACAGATTATGGACATTCATTAATATGTATGCAAAATGTGAACTGTGTACTGCAGATTCTACTGGAGTGATTACAACAAGGAATTATACAAAGTAAACAATAAAGTATAAACAAGATAATTCATATCAGCAATCAGAAGATATTTCTGTTCATTCATGTGCAATTACAATATGTTTAGGATAGTAATGCCTGCGGTCCCCATTGATGCATACAAACATAATATTTATAGGACAACCGATGGTTGCTGAGAACTGCCAGCCGTCAGCAACTACTTGCCGATTACATCAACTAATAATTATTTATTTTGCTGATTACAATAAGATTTACTTAAGAGTATTAGCCAACTACATCAGCCTCCCAAAAAGAAAGTCGTCTCCAAACAAAATTGGGAGAGAACAATAAAACATACTATCTACTGAAAGGATGGGTGAGAAGACGTCCCTACAGCCGGGTGGACGGAGCTTGGAGTGGACGTCTGAGAACCAAGTTGGTGAAGCTGGTGAACTTCCTCTGTCTGCAGTTTGAGACGATGTGCTGCTAACAATTCCCTCTCTCTAGCCAACTTCGCCATTTGCGCAGCCTTTGTAAATTGATGCTCGATCCTCTCAATCTCTTTGCCTTTGTCCTCAACCTGACTGTTTTTCTCCACCAATTCTATATCCTTGGCAGCCACTTTTGCTTTTTTTGCCTCAGTATGGTATGTTTGTTGAGGTAGTTGTTCTTGTAAGTACTGAGTAAGTGCATCGGCCTCGGCATGGACCTTTTGTGATATGGATATAGCCTCATCTATTTTGCTGGTAAGCTGAATATTAGAGACTTGTTGACGCTTCAGCTTGTAAAACAACTCCCGGAATGCAATCTCCATACCAAAGAGAGCTGAAATGAGCTTCCCATCCTCCCCCCCAAAAGTAGGCCTCGCAGGGTACCATGTAGTCATCATCTCCGCGGTCTCAATTTGCGGCCATCCTCTAGACACCAAGAGGCTATTAAACTCCTCTTCACAACCGGTCTGCATAAATGCTAAAACTCGTTGGGCCTCGTGCCATACCAATGGGGAGTGGGCACGGTCCAGCCTATGGGAAATGTTTGCTACCTCCAGTAAAACTGGACCCAGAGGCTCCAAATCTTGGATATATCGCCAGATAGTACCCAATGGATCAGTCTCATCGGGTTTGGTAATCTTGATGACTATCCCTTCTGAATCATTGGATTTCTGCTCTAGAACAGCCATGGGTGATGCTTGGGTGACTATAGTCAGTTGTGGTGCTAAGGAAGGCTCCCCTTCTTGTATGGGCTTTGGCTCTACAGTAGGCGTAACTGTCTGTGTGGTGGGGCATGGCTGCGTACTCTGGCAAATAGACTGAATCATCTCAGACTCCTTTGTACCCATGTCAATATCTTCAAGTGAGCTTGTTCTCTAAAAAAGCACGATTTTTTTAGAAAGTCTTCAAAAACTTCTGAAAAGCAAGATTTTTTCAAAAAAAATTCTGAAAAAGCAAGATTTTTTCAGAAAATACCTTCAAAAAAATTCTGAAAATTAGCAAAATTTATATACAAAAAAATTCAAAAACTCTTTAAATCTTCAGAAATATTCTTCAAGGTTTCCCAAATTAGACCACAAATTCAACCCACAAAAATGTGCATGAACAGATCCACGAAAAATCTTCTTCAAAAGTCCACAATTTCATGCAACAGAAATCATCAAATCTGCTTCAAAAAAACCCTCAAATTTCTTTAAAAAATCTGCTGCAACAAACCTTTCAAAAAAAAAGCTTAAAAAAATCCATTCAATTTTCAAAAACTCTTCACAAAATTTTTCGATTTTTATCTTTAAAAATATGGACTAAAAAATTTCACATTTTTTTATAAAAAAATCCATCAAAAAAAACTTTTGAAATGCCTTCTAAATGAAATACTACAATAATTCAAATAAACAGTTCACAGATTTATGAAATTTTGCAATCTGCTACTATTTGAATTGAAATTAGGGGCTACCTCCACGTGTTGGTGTAATGTTAAATCAATATAATTGTAAACAAATGAAATGAAATATTTTAATGACATCCACAAGGCCAAAGAAGCCTATGAGACCCAATGACAACAGAGAGCCTCCCAAAGTGATTGAAATTCAATTTCCCTCCCTTGTATAGCAATATCACACAGGGATTGTTCCCTTTGTCGGAGTTCCCTAAAAAAGCCTTGTTTACCAAACAATATATACAAAAAAAATCTATGGAAGAAGAGAAAGTGCCAAGAAGTCAGGGGTTTCGAATTTAATTATTTAATTATGGGAAAAG
>VDFB02352835.1:27402-44043 GCA_007258455.2 Sequoia sempervirens
TAAGTTTTTCTCTCATAAACATCCATGAGAGGGCTTTTGTCTAGGCAAAACCTTGTTTTGAACAAATGAATTCTAACCGTCTGAGCAATATTTATGATACATTTTTCCTCCATACACTCTTAATTTGTATCCTATACATGCTGTTTTATAAAATATAAAAATAATTTGTATCATAAAATATCAAGTTAAATTCTAACTTCAAAAAATCATAAAATTTGTATCATATTAAATTCTAATCCAGATTCTTCTTCTTCTATTCAATCAATGACAATGTCACTTGATATGCACTGTCATAGGACATAAAGATTTGACAATATGCTTGAATGACAGCTATGGTTAGGCCTCCCTTGAGGGAGATACAGCAGCAAACAGAATTGATACTGCTCTACATATGGTTCCTTTTTTCTTTAGCCTTACCTTGATACTATTTAGGCCTCCCTTGAGGGAGATACAGCAGCAAACAGAATTGATACTGCTCTACATATGGTTCAGCCTTACCTTGATACTATTTATTATGGGTAGTTCACATATCTATCTGTACAGTTTTTGAATCCTTTGTAATCTCTTCATACTTAGCAGTCTTTGTTCATCAAATGCTCATTTGTAGCCACCAACGGCTTATTGTAACCTCTTAAGGCTGCAATTTTGTATGAGTGTTTCTTCAATATATATATCAAAAAAATCTGTCAGGTCATACAGCTAGTTATCACCATGTCTCCAACTTGAATATCTGTGGAAATCATGAAATGGATGTAGCTAGAGGCTTGCTCAGTGTGTACCAGATAGTTCATTTTGTTGATATTGCAGGAATTTTAATATTTGCACTGGCGGCCTGAACTGAATTGTAAGCTTTGAAGTAAAAATATTGAAAATTGCTTTTCAGTTTACCATCCCAAATTTTCCTTTGAGTTTGCACCACCAGATGTAAACGTATGGAAAGCATATTCACATTTCAAGAACCCAATAAGTTTTGCGAACAACAAAAAATTTTAATTCGCAATTGTGTTCATGCTAAGTTTGCTAGCAGATTACGGACTTCCAAATTGTATTGGCATTTCTAGAATAAAATTCAGCAGCAGTGTAATGGTGGGAATTTTACTTGTTCGTGCAATTGAAAAGTCTGGCATTGTGTAATGGGAGGAGAAGCAGAGTTGCAGTGCTATGTGGCAGGTTGCAGAAAGAGCCCAGAAAACTGACAAAATCAATGGAGAACCAGAGAAATAGAAATGTTCAGCACTTTCACAAAAGTGCAAAGAACCAAGAAACGTTACCCAACATATATATGTGTGTATATCTGTGTGTCTCTCTGTGTCTCTGTCTGTGCACGATGGGAAACCGGGACTCGTGCACGTTTGCAATTATTGCAAAGTTGCAATAAAGGCCTGCAAGTCCACCAAGATATACATATGTGGGGAGGTGGGATTATGGCACAATCTTGAAAAATTACAAATTATCTACATGATCCCGCACCCCACAAACAAGCATTACATATATGCCACTAGAATTTCTATGTGCATTGACAATTACAAATAAACAGCATGTTACTTTAAAAGGGCGAAGGTGTGGACTTCTATTAAACACATAGTGTCAAACTGACACTATGCTCCTGCCCCCCGCAAGTCTGTCTTAAGATTTAATTGTGCATCTGTACTTCTAAAGCCCATGGCAGATCCTATGTGCAAACTCAATTCATAAGCCTGCAATAGTAGACATGTATGCAAAATGTGGAAACATCACTAAGACACATACATTGTTTGGGAAGACACCCCAAACGTATATGATCTCATGAAATGCAATGACTGCAGAACATGCACGAAATGGATTTGTGGTAAGGGCCTTAGAAACTCTTAAGCAGATGCAATTGGCAATGCAAAGTCAGACTCCTCTACATTTGCCAGCATCCTTTGAAACGCATGCTCAGATGAGTGCCTTCGGAACAGATTATGGACATTCATTAATATGTATGCAAAATGTGAACTGTGTACTGCAGATTCTACTGGAGTGATTACAACAAGGAATTATACAAAGTAAACAATAAAGTATAAACAAGATAATTCATATCAGCAATCAGAAGATATTTCTGTTCATTCATGTGCAATTACAATATGTTTAGGATAGTAATGCCTGCGGTCCCCATTGATGCATACAAACATAATATTTATAGGACAGCCGATGGTTGCTGAGAACTGCCAGCCGTCAGCAACTACTTGCCGATTACATCAACTAATAATTATTTATTTTGCTCATTTACTTAAGAGTATTAGCCAACTACATCAGCCTCCCCAAAAAGAAAGTCGTCTGGCAAACAAAATTGGGAGAGAACAATAAAACATACTATCTACTGAAAGGATGGGTGAGAAGACGTTCCTACAGCCGGGTGGACGGAGCTTGGAGTGGACGTCTGAGAACCAAGTTGGTGAAGCTGGTGAACTTCCTCTGTCTGCAGTTTGAGACGATGTGCTGCTAACAATTCCCTCTCTCTAGCCAACTTCGCCATTTGCGCAGCCTTTGTAAATTGATGCTCGATCCTCTCAATCTCTTTGCCTTTGTCCTCAACCTGACTGTTTTTCTCCACCAATTCTATATCCTTGGCAGCCACTATTGCTTTTTTTGCCCCAGTATGGTATGTTTGTTCAGGTAGTTGTTCTTGTAAGTACTGAGTAAGTGCATCGGCCTCGGCATGGACCTTTTGTGATATGGATATAGCCTCATCTATTTTGCTGGTAAGCTGACTATTAGAGACTTGTTGACGCTTCAGCTTGTAAAACAACTCCCGGAATGCAATCTCCATACCAAAGAGAGCTGAAATGAGCTTCCCATCCTTCCCCTCAAAAGTAGGCCTCGTAGGGTACCATGTAGTCATCATCTCCGCAGTCTCAATTTGCGGCCATCCTCTAGACACCAAGAGGCTATTAAACTCCTCTTCACAACCGGTCTGCATAAATGCTAAAACTCGTTGGGCCTCGTGCCATACCAATGGGGAGTAGGCACGGTCCAGCCTACGGGACATGTTTGCTACCTGCAGTAAAACTGGACCCAGAGGCTCCAAATCTTGGATATATCGCCAGATAGTACCCAATGGATCAGTCTCATCGGGTTTGGTAATCTTGATGACTATCCCTTCTGAATCATTGGATTTCTGCTCTAGAACAGCCATGGGTGATGCTTGGGTGACTATAGTCAGCTGTGGTGCTAAAGAAGGCTCCCCTTCTTGTATGGGCTTTGGCTCTACAGTAGGCGTAACTGTCTGTGTGGTGGGGCATGGCTGCGTACTCTGGCCAATAGACTGAATCATCTCAGACTCCTTTGTACCCATGTCAATATCTTCAAGTGAGCTTGTTCTCTGAAAAAGCAAGATTTTTTTAGAAAGTCTTCAAAAACTTCTGAAAAGCAAGATTTTTTTTTAAAAAAATTCTGAAAAAGTAAGATTTTTTCAGAAAAAACCTTAAAAAATTTCTGAAAATTAGCAAAATTTATATACAAAAAAATTCAAAAACTCTTTAAATCTTCAGAAATATTCTTCAAGGTTTCCCAAATTAGACCACGAATTCAACCCACAAAAATGTGCATGAACAGATCCCCGAAAAATCTTCTTCAAAAGTCCACAATTTCATGCAACAGAAATCCTCAAATCTGCTTCAAAAAAACCCTCAAATTTCTTTAAAAAGTCTGCTGCAACAAACCTTTCAAAAAAAAAGCTTTAAAAAAATCCATTCAATTTTCAAAAACTCTTCATAAAATTTTTCGATTTTTATCTTTAAAAATATGGACTAAAAAATTTCACATTTTTTTATTAAAAAATCCGTCAAAAAAAACTTCTGAAATGCCTTCTAAATGAAATACTACAATAATTCAAATAAACAGTTCATAGATTTATGAAATTTTGCAATCTGCTACTATTTGAATTGAAATTAGGGGCTACCTCCACGTATTGGTGTAATGTTAAATCATTATAATTGTAAACAAATGAAATGAAATGAAATGAAATATTTTAATGACATCCACAAGGCCAAAGAAGCCTATGAGACCCAAAGACAACAGAGAGCCTCCCAAAGTGATTGAAATTCAATTTCCCTCCCTTGTATAGCAATATCACACAGGGATTGTTCCCTTTGTTGGAGTTCCCTAAAAATTAAGCCTTGTTTACCAAACAATATATACAAAAAAAATCTATGGAAGAAGAGAAAGTGCGAAGAAGTCAGGGGTTTTGAATTTAATTATTTAATTATGGGAAAAGGCATGAATAAAATGAATCAACCATCAAATATATAAAACTCAAATCTTAAAATGAATAAAGAAACATAAAATAACAAAGCAATATTGCCATAATTCTTATGTCATGGTTGAATCACCTTCATTAGAATAAGCCTGGTGATAATGACAACAAAATATTGAAGATGGTAGTTGTGGTTAGGGTTGAAATGAAATGGGAGGTCTCTTTTATAAAAACCCAAATTGGAATGAAGGGCTAAGATTCAATTATGAATATCAGTGGATGAGATTGCTTTGAGAAGCAAGGAAATAGGGTTAGGGAAAAAATAGGGTTTAGTTAAGGATGGACGGTGGAGATTAAAAGACAATAAAATCTTATCAAGGGTGGAAACTAATTGAGATAGAAGATTTGATTTGGCACATAAAAAGAGGTAGCTGGACTAAATTAAATAATTTAGGAGGGAAAATGAATAGTTAAATAATTAAAAAAATTATTTAATTATTAGTTCAGGAACTATAGGCACACTTTTCCTTAACTAGTTATTAATGTTCTGAATTTCAACCAATCAAAATTGATTATTTTCCTTTATACATTATATTTAAAGTTTTTTCTAAAGTTAAATGCATGTTTTTTAACCTTTTTAATTTTCAAAATTATTTTTCTTGAATATCATTGGCTAAAAAATTTAGGCGATAAGGGCAGATTTTACCGAATTCAACATAACATTTTTATTTTGCAATTTTTTTGGCTTTTTTTGGGCCATTTTTTTGGCCACTTCTTATTAAATGTTTGCACATCCAAAAATGCAAAAAATATGACAAAGTTAAAACTGGAGATTGTTAATTTTTAATTACGCATAAGAAATAAACAAAGTAGAGTGATTTAAAGCAAATAAACAAATTACAGTGAAGACTGAATACACATTAATAAAATGAAATTTAAGTTTTGAGATAGGTTTAATTTTAAAATGAAATTTAAGTTTTGCAAATGTTGTGTTGATTTGATTATTTATTTGCTTTATAATTGGTTATTCAAATTTAAAAAACAATGCAATTCAACTCAAAAATATAAAAATAAGCATGTAAAATATTTTATGATTTTTTAGGTTTAATTTTAAAATGAAATTTAAGTTTTGCAAATGTGTGTTGATTTGATTATTTATTTGCTTTATAATTGGTTATTCAAATTTAAAAAACAATGCAATTCAACTCAAAAATATAAAAATAAGCATATAAAATATTTTATGATTTTTTGAAGTTAGAATTTAATATGATTTTAGAAAATGAAATCATTTGGATGCAAAGAAATAAAAAATGTTGCTTTTATATCTATTTTTTCATTTCTTAATTTATTCTCAAATTATAATTAGTTATTGTTGAATTATTTTAGAAGTAATATTTAGTTTTATTTAATTATATTAAATATAGTAGAATGATCAACCATTACAAAAGCTCATATAGTAGCATCCATGAACCACAAGTTACATTGTACATTGTATGCATTGCAAATAATCCCCGCATTTAGACCTTTATGTATAATTACATTAGTTTTATTTAATTTATTTGTAGTGAATAATTAATATAATTTAACTGATTATTTTTAAAAATAGATAATAAATATTTTATAAATTTTTAAAATTAAAATTTAGTTTAATTTTAAAATTAATTCTAAGATTTAAAAATATTTTGTTGATTAGTTTTTTTATATGATTAATAATTCTTACCCTAATAATACTTCATTTCACATAGAAATAGAATTCTAGATTTAAATACTTATTTTTGTAATATATATACACACATTGTGGTGACACGATTATTAAATTACTCTATGATTGGTTATTCAAATTTAAAGAACAATATACCTAATTGAACTCAAAAATACAAATATATATACACACATTGTGGTGACACGATTATTAATTTACTCTATGATTGGTTATTCAAATTTAAAGAACAATATACCTAATTGAACTAAAAAATACAAAAGTAGGCATGCAAAATAATTTCTAATTTTTTTGAAGTTAGAATTTAATGTAATTTTAGAAAATAAAATAATTTGGATGCAAAGAAAAAATAATAGAAAATTTAGTTATATATATATATATATATATATATATATATTTCTTAATTTATTCTAAAATTATAATTAATAATTGTTGAATTATTTTAAAAATAAAATTTAGATTTAATTTAATTTATTTGTAGTAGATAATTACTATAATTTAAATGATTATTTTCAAAACTAGATAATAAATACTTTATAAATTTTAGAAATTAAAATTTAGTTTAATTTTATAATTAATTTGAAGCTTTACAAATATTGTTGTGATTTGATTAATTATTTCTTATGATTAATAATTCTAACTCTAATAATACTTCATTTCACATATAAATATAATTCTAAGTTAAAATACTTATTTTGGTTTGTAATATTTTTCATTAATGCCAAATTTATAAACTAAGATTAAGACATTAATAATTCTAACTCTAATAGTACTTAATTTCACATACAAATAAAAATATATACTAACTTTTCTTAGCTTAATATATTTATCATTAATGTCAAATTTATAAACTAATATCAAGAAATAAATAATATTAACCCCAAGATTTATACTAGAACTCTAATTGAACCTTAAACCTGGCCCTAATTCAACCCTAACAATAGGATTTAATTACGATTAGGGTTAGAGAAAGAATTCAATTATGGTTAGTTTTAGGGTTAGAATTAGGGTTAGGGTAGGATTCAATTATGATTATAGTTAGGGTCAAATTTATAAGCTAATATTAAGATATTCACAACTCTAACCCTAACCTAATCTTAATCTTCATCCTAGAATGCTAATTAAAGCCTAATTGAACTGTAACAATAAGGTTCATTAAGAGTTAGGGTTAGGGTTCAAGTAGGTTTATGGTTAGAATTAGGGTTTAGTTACCTGGTTAGGGATAACATTCAATTAGTGTTATGATTAGGGTCAAGTCCAAGTTACAGTTGGGGTTTAGTTAGGATTATTTTGGTTAATCTTACAATTGGGGTTTAACTAGAATGTTAATTGAGCCCTAATTTAACCCCAACAACAAGGTAATTAGAGTTAGGGTTTAGGTTCATTTAGGATTCAATTAGGGTTATGATTACTGTTTAATTAGAACCATTCAATCTCTCAAAAATTGACTTTTATTTTGGAATGATTATCAAATTGGATGTCCTAAGCCTTTGATAAGTTGACTTAGCAACTTTTATATTGCATATACCTCTTGTCAACTTCAACCAGGGGAGTACTAATTGCATAATGAATTGTCTTCTTTTTCAATTCAATTAATCATCCCCCATAGGGTCTTCTTCACCAAGAGGGGGATTAAGTTAAAGAGACCCATTATCATGTATTTTTTCCATAAAAAATGGTAGTGGCCCTTAGTACAAAACTTATACTAGCTAGTATGTTATAAAAAATTACATGACTTCCAATTCTAGCATCACAAGCCAATACATATAGTTTGCAGATGTTGCCTGACTTACAAGATAGATGAGTTTCTAGAGGAAATGTAAATAAAGACAACTTTTCAATTTGTTTCAGTGCCCAGTGTGGAGTATCCAGAATTTATTGTTAATTCTGAATCTGATATTGACATATATCATTGAACTGAGATTTGATACTACTATTCTGATTCATTGGTGATAATTATTGGATTTGTGTGTAAAATTTGGAGATTTGTGTTTGACTGCAAAGAGTTATCTCTTGTGATTTATCAACAAATTATTATTTCTGTTTGTGGGCTTCTTACACAATATTTTATGCATTTCTTGCAGAGTCTATTCCAATTAGCATAACAAAGAGCTTCCAATTTTGAAAAGAATATAACACAGAACCAAATAGCAATGAAAATCCCAAACAAATATTGTCAAGAGTGTATCTCATTTAGCTTTTATTTAATCTTTCTATTGATGTCTACGATTTCCTGAAGTTTGTCTGATCATCCAAATAAAACATTGATGGATATATAACACATTTAGTGCACTCATGCCCTAGTTCATCATATCTGGCAGAGAGCATTCCCATCTAGAGATGACCTTAGAATTCGGTTATGACTTATCCAGAGATAGTGATGTCAAAAAAAATTCAAATGAGACAAGCAGTTCTAGAAGCTAAGGGTATACACATCAATATCTAAGTTAAACAATTAATACCCTAGACAAATATTAGTTCACATAGTGATGAGTCTGCAGTACAAAATTGTGATTCTAGATGGTAGGCTTATAACTATACTATCCTAGAAATGCATGAGCATTGTGTGGTCACCTTGAAAGGAATAAAATAATTGGAATCATCAATTTCTTGAATCATTATGGTTGAAGTATCTGATGTTTCCACCACAATATTGAGTAAAAATTGTCACATGAAGAGCAAGTTCTTTAAGGGTAAAATATTTTCAATCCAAAGAGTAGCATCAAAATTTGAGCTATGAAGGATAATTTTAAATTTTATAATATGGTCATTTAAAATACTAAAAAATTTTGCTAGAGAATTAGTTGTGCCAAACTTTCAGCTTACACTTTATTTTGAAGGTAAGGGACAACAACAATAATAGTTAAATGTCTTAAAAAAAAATTGTTGGACAAAATGGGTAGATTTGAATTTTCATAGATCACTTTTTACATACTCTACAAGAAATATTGTAATCTTTATTTTCAATTGAAAAAGGATCTAGAAAAATACATATCTATAAATTTATAAGTATAGATGTTTAGTCTGTAAATAAATACACATTGATTAAGGGTGGACTACATTTTCTCTTCTTAGAAAAGTGTTTGACATGTCAGAATATGGGCCATATTCTATTGAATAGCTCTGAAATTTGAAACATAGTAGACAATATTTACTTAAGTATTAATTTAAAGTTTTAAACCATGTTTCCACAAAAAAATTATGTAGACCATAGCTACTCAAAATAGAAATAATTTCCTACAGATTTTACTCATGAAGCAGATATTCTTGTTGTTGTAGCAGGTGTGCCAAATTTGGTTCGTGTGATTGGCTAAAACCTAGTACAATACTAATTGATCTGGGCTTAAATGTCGTAGAGGTATGGCACCTTCTAACTGCCTTTTTCAAAAAAAATTGTAAGTAAAAGATGGTTAATATATAGAAAATTAAAACTATTGCTTCCACTTTTGTAGGATCCTAGTGCTAAAAGAGAATACCAATTAGTCAGTCATGTTTCCTATGAAGAGGCTTCAAGAATAGCTTCAACAATTAATCCTCTACCTTGTGGTCTTAGTCCAATGACTATTGTAATGTTTTTGTCCACTACTCTACAATCAACAAAACAGGCATATGGGTTCAATTGAGATTTTTGATGTTTGATCTAGGCCTTTTGCAATACACTTCACATATAAGTTTTATGAGGCTTATAAATGAGTTATCTATTACTGAATGGAATAAAAAGATCATTTTATATTGTAAGGAATTTTTTGGAGGCATTAGGCACCTATAAGAGGACTTAAGACTATATGCTTTCATTTTCATTTGTGCATAAAACTATAACATTTAAGTATGTTGGTTATACATGACTCTACATACAATGAAAGTTCTAAAGATCTTTGCTTTTTTAAAGAGGATTTTTATCATATATGTTGAATGGTTAAGGAAATCTTTGAACTCATTAATATTTGCTTAATGTTGGCAACATGTAAATTGTGCTTTCTTCATGGCCTAAAAGCACAACCAAAGCATCTCAAAATTTTGAAGTGAGCAAAATTCTTTTGTTATAAGGGTCATTTTCCAATGGAAGACAAAGTTGGCTCTATCAACATGATCAAATTCCTAAATTTAGGTGACAACTACTTTACCCTGGCCAATTGTCCCTAAAACATAACAAACACAACAAATACAAAAAAAAAACTATTCTAAAGCTTTCTTGCAGGAACTTCACTGCTCTGCAGCTCTTGTTTAATTATAGAAGAAGATGGAAAAGTTGACTTTTAATTAAAATAACTATTTAATTAAAATTAGAGGAAAAAGATAGACAAGTTAGTAAATAATTAAAATAATTATTTAATAGTGGAGAGAAAAGTGGGAAATAATTATCTAAATATGATTTATTTAATTATAGAAGAATGAATAATTAAATCATTATTATTTAATTATAGTTGGAAAATGACAATCAATAATTAAACAAATGATAATTTATTTAATTATAGAGTGAAAGGATTTATTAGTGGCATAATTAAATAGATATTAATTTTTTAATTAATTAAGGAAGAATTAAAAAGAAAATGAATTAATTAAATAATTAAATTTATTCAATTAATAGAAGAATACAACCTTAGACAATAATTAAATAATTAATTATGTAGGGAAAAGGGGGAATTGATGTAGAAATGGTTCAAGTGTCATTGATTATGCAATTTTCTCCCAAAGCTTGATCAAAAGAATAGAGGAAGTTATGATTAGAGAACATATGTGAAATTTAAAATTAGACATAGACCAAGTAACCTAACATTATCTTGGAGAGAAAAGAGACGGCATGGGAGAAAAATTCAATGTCTTCAACAACCACCTTTAAAGGGTAGAATTATTTTGACTCAAGAAAATTGTATTACTTTTAAGGTAACTCTAGAGAGACTAATTAAGAAGGAGAAAATCTATATTCGAAGTATGAAGAGTCGTGAATTAACAAATTTAATTCAAGGCATGGTTGAGAAGTGTGAGAGAGCAAAAAAAAAAAAGAAATTTAAAACAAATTGTTTTTCAATTAATTCTTGGTTTGATAAGAAATACAAAATTGCGAGGATAACTTTGAAAGAACCAAACAAGAAAAAGATAAATATTAAGTTGTACAAACAAATTTTAAGAAAGAAAATAGTTGATTTCATGAACACAAGGTGTGAAGAACTAATCTACCTAGAAAAGAATAACCTAAAGTTATTTTTGAAGGAGCTTCAACAAACAAACAAAGAAATTGAAAATGATATTACAACTAATCGATGGTTTGATTATGCAAGGAAACTATATGAGCAAGAATCAAAGGTTGATCCCCCTCCCTTGGTCAACACCATAGCAAAAAAATTCATAATACAAGATGTTGAGACTATAAGTATTCAGAAATTGAGTGTTGGAAAAGCAAAGGACTTGGTCAAACTTCAAGCGAGGTATCTAAAATGGGGAGGTGAGAATTCTTTCACTACACATTATGAAATTATTCAATAACATTATTCAGCAAGGGTTCCCAAGAGATTGCACTACCAACCTAGTAATACCTCTTTTTAAGAGTGGTGACATTAATAATCCTTCCAATAATAGGACCATAATTGTTAGGGTTCAGGAAGATTGGAGCAATAAACATTAACAATTATATTCAAATTAAATAACCTAGAAATAACAATGAAGAATAACACAAAAGAGATCAACATAGAATTTAACGTGGTTCACCTAATATAGGATACATCCACAAAAACTCAGCCACCCAATGATTTTATTATCCAATGCAAAACATATTACAATCTCGCGAACACCATGCCACAACATACATCCCAACCGCTTATAACAAGCCTTTTGGAACCTCCTAGAATTAGGGTTTTACAAGATCCTTTTTCATTTGACAAGTTAATGGGAAAACCTTAACGTGTCAATGAGAAAAAACCTAGACATGTCATTGGAAAAACCTTGATGTGTTAATGGAAAAACAAATTGAGGCGATGCCCCAAACCCGATTTCTTGTTACAATTGTACATATTTGCATGATTAGTTGCCACATACCAACAATCTCCCACTTGGAGACTCATCATGGATGACACCACTGCACTTGCAGCTCCGATTGGATTACAGGTCTGGCTGGTTTCTTATGTCCACCATTATCATTCATGAAGGCCACCGAAAGCTAATGAGGAAATTAGTTTCTCTCATGTAACTTCCTTTGTCAACATATCTGCAAGATTCTCAGTTGTGTGAATTTTCTCCAACTTCAATTGTCCATCCTCCAAAACTAACTAGATGAAGTGGTATCTGAGTTGTATGTGCTTAGTTTTTGAATGCAGAATTGAGTTCTTAGCAAGATGAATGACACTCTGGTTATCAGTGTACAAAGGGCTATCTTCTTCTCATTGTCCCAATTCATCTAGAAAATGTTGTAACCAAATCATCTCCTTGCTAGCTTTAGTAGAAGCAACATACTCAGCTTCAATGGTTGAAAGCACAACAACCTTTTGTAGCCTTGAAATCCAACTGACTATAGTACCTACTACAGTAAAAACATACTCTATAGTACTCCTCCTGCCATGGTGATTTATGATGGTTCAAAAGATTTTGTAGATGAAGAAGAATATGAAGTTGATTTTGAAGGTGAACTTATGTTTTCTCTTGAAGACTTGGAATGTGCAAGAAAAGAGAACAAAGGAAAAAAATCCCTAATTGAAGCCAAGATAAATGAATGCACAAAACTTGAAAAAGAAACCCTTTTACTCAAAAAGGAATTGGAGAAAGCAAAGTCAGTAAATTCGAATAACCCTAAAGAAGCAAATCTCGTTCCAATCAGGCCTCAAGGAAGATCTTTCCTAGTATGAAGATTCTTCAAAAATAGGTACAATCATACTTTTTTGTTAGTTTTTCATCTGCAATAAGTATGGTCATAAGGATATGGATTGCAAGTTTGAAAGGAATAGAATAATTTTGTAAGTAGTAATTCGCTTGCTTCACTAGTGGAATTAGATTGCACTTCTTTTTCCATCTCCTTCGAAAACTAGTTTTTTCAATAAACAACATTTTAAGGAGTCACGCTCACCGTATAATGCATAACTTTTTTTCCATGAAGGATAAATTTCTAATTCTTTTGAATTTAGATTTGTAACTATGATATCTAGTGCTTCCAATTGGTTAGATAGTGTTTTATTCAATATCAAGTTTTGAAGTCAAACTAATTATAATTCAGATGTAGGTGGACCATATAACACATAACTTTTTTTGTATGTATTGAAATTAAATTTTTTTTGGTTGGATCAAGGACTTCAATATCTAGTGTTGTCATATGTTTCAAATGTTTTTTTGATAATCTGCTATTTTTCCTCATGTGCAAAACAAAGAGCTTGATTTTTTAGTGAAAATTCTATGTTTAATAAAACTAAAAAAACAAATACATAATAAAACCAAAACATATTAAAATTATATTCATTGGATAGCTCATTCCGAATACTACCATCATTTAGTTGGGTCTGTGAAGTTTCCTCCATTTTCATCCTAAACCTGAGCTTTGAAGCGCAAAATTATGGACATTTTTGGTGCCAGAGGGTGAGAAGGTGGGAAAAGGGGGGTTCGCTCAAACCAGGGTTCATTTGAAACCCCTTTTTTTCGTGTTTTTTGGTGGGAATGGTGGGACCTTGCATTTAATTGGTTCGCTCGATCCAAGGTTCATTCGAACCCCAAAATACTTTTTTTTTTTGCATGGGGTCCTTTTTTGCAACTTTTCCTTCCTCACTCAAATTTTGAACTGCTTTTGTGGGTTTACCCAAATGTTATATGTCAAATCTACAACAATGTTAAACATATAGCAAGATATTTCAAGAGTGGATTAGTAAAATTAAAAACTCAAATGGCAAATGTTATTGAGCAAGTCAAGGAGAATGACACGTCCAAAAAGAGGAAACAAACAATGAAGTTATAAATTCAATGATTGTCTAAAAAACACTTCATGCTAAGGGGAAAATAAATACTTGAGTAATATATAGTGGATGTTAAATCCACATGATAGGGGACAAAATAAATGTAAGTCATCAATCTTGTTAAGTGGAATAGTGGATCAATCAAGTTTGGAGATAATTCATCTACATATATTTGTGGAAAGGGAACCATAAGTATTGATGGAAAATCCAACACAAAAGATGTTATCTATGCAGGTCTCAAGCAAAGTCTTGTCAATGTAAGTTAGAAACAAATGATACAATCTCATATTTCATGATCAAGGGTGTGAAATCATAAAAGCATATTCTGATAAATTGGTGGCAAAAGAATCTAGGGCAAAAAAATAACTTGTACAACCTAAAGGGTGTTAATGGAAGAAGTTGTCTTCTAGGAAAAACAAGTGAATGTTCATTAAGGCACAAGAGGATGGGACACATAAACTTTGATAATCTTGTGAAGATCACCTCCATACAAGCAGTAAGAGATATGCCAAAGATTATTGATCCTACAAGCACCTTGTGTAAAGAATGTCAAATTGGGAAGTAGACAAGGATAAGATTCAAGACCAAGGAAAATTCTTCTACAAGGCCATTAGAACTGATCCATATTGATTGTGCAGACCTACCAAGACAAAGATTCCCCAAGGTGAAAGGTATTTTATGCTACTCATTAATGACTTCTCTAGGATGACATGGGTTACATTCTTAAAATAAAAATCAAAAGCCTTTCAAGTAGGTTTAAGATTTCCAAGTCAATGGTTGAAAATGAAATGAATGCTAGAATTAAGTTTTTAAGGTTTGATAGAGTTGGTGAGTTAAAATCAAATGAGTTTGAGGAATTTTGTGAAGAATATGGAATAAAGAGGCATCTATGTAATGCTACAACTCCTCAACAAAATGGATTAGTGGAAAGGAAGAATAGAACTATTCAAGATATGGTAAGAATGATGTTGAATGAAGCCAAGTTACTTGATATATATTGGAAAGAAGTAGTCCATATTGTTGTCTATATTCTTAACAAAGGACAACTAAGGGTGAACAACACAAAGAATCCTTATGAGCTATGGTATGGAAGACCAACAACTATCAAGTATTTCAAAAGAATTGGAAGAAAATGCTACATCAAAAGAGATGAAGAAGGTTTGAGAAAATCTGACTCAATATTTAATGAAGGAAACTTTCTTGGATACTCAACTAGGAGAAAAGCTTACAAGATCTATAATGAAAGACTGAGGAAGATAGTTGAAAGTGAAAATGTTAGGTTTGATGAAGAGTGACATCAAATCACATAAGAGAAAGAAGATTGTTGGTCAAATGAACCTACTTGCACAGAAGAAGAAGAAGAAATTGAAGAAAAGGAAGGAACAAAAGAGAAGATCACCAAGATTCCTACCAAGTATGTTTAGAAGAATCGCTCAAAAGGTCATATAATTGGAGATATGAATGAAGGAGTTCAAACTAGAAGAATATTTGAAAGGGAAAATGAATAGCTAAATTTTTATTTACTATGAAGAATAGACCCTAAAAATTTTGTTGATTCTAACAAAAATGAAGGATGGATACAAGCAATGGAAGAAGAACTAAATCGAATAAAGAAAAATCAAACTTTGGAATTGGTGCCAAGGTTTGCAAAAAAAAATGTGATAGGGACAAAATAGGTGTTCAAAAATAAATTGAATGATGATGGAGAGGTGGTGAGAAACAAAGTAAGCCTGGTGTGCAAAGGTTATTCACAAATGGAAGAAATTGACTTTGAGGACACATTTTCTCTAGTGGAAAGAATGCAAGCAATCAGAATGTTTCCTGGATTTGCAGTACACAAGGACTTCAAGGTATAATAGATGAATGCTAAATCTTCCTTCTTGAATGGTGACTTAGAAAAAGTCTACATAGAGCAACTTGATGAATTTCAACTATTAGAAGACCCAAACATGGTATGTAGACTTAAGAAATCTTTATATGGTCTCAAAAAATTCCCTAGGGCTTGGTATGCAAGGTTGGACAAGTAATTACTCTAGTAGGGCTTCAATAAAGGTACCAAAAATAGCAATCTTTACATCAAAATTGAGGATGAATAAATTTTAATAGTTATTGTATATGTTGGTGATATAATATTTTGTGGCAATGATGAAATGTGTAAGAAGTTTTTAGAAGACATGTAGAAGGAATTTGGAACGTCTATGATGGGAGACTTATCATTCTTTCCTGGACTCCGAATTGCTCAATCAAATGATGGTATTTTTATCTCTCAAGCAAAGAATGTCAAAGAGATGTTGAAGAAGTTTAGTATGGAAGATTGCAAACTAGTGAGTAATCCTATGGTAGCAGGTTGTCATTTGAGAAAAGATGATGAGTCACCTCAGGTTGATCAGACTATGCATAGGTCTATGATTCAGAGCCTACTGTACTTAATAGCGTCAAGGCCTAACATTATGCAAGTTGTCTGATTGGTTTCAAGGTTTCAAGTTGATCCAAGAGAAACTCATGTGAAGGAAGTGTTATGCCTTGCATAACCACCCCACTTTGATCTGGATCAAAATGGGTCCCCCTTCTCTTTTGGTTTCTTTGTTTTGGGTCATTTTCCTTGCTCTTGGGTTGTTTTTTGACTTTTTCCTGGGTTTCTCTTCTAGTTTTGTTTCAGCTTAATTTGGTTCCCTTCTTGCTGAGTGTTCAATGAAGTAATCACAGGTTAAAGTGTATTTTATGATAAGGTATCTTATGTCCTTCTAATGACTAATGAAAGCATCTGTTTTGCAGGA
>VDFB02352836.1:0-11679 GCA_007258455.2 Sequoia sempervirens
CGTCCTATCAACTGTAACAGGCTCCTTGAAAGCTTTCCAAGCCTCTGCAAAATCAGGATCTTCAGGGTACAATGTCTTGAGTTCATTGAACCCAACCACTTCAATCTGCGTCTCTGTCAACAATGTTTTCCTCCTACTTAAGGCATCTGCAACCCTATTCGACTTTCCACTCCTATGCTTTAAAACAAAGGTATAACTCTGCAAAAATTTCATATGCCTCTAATTTAATTTTCCCTAACTACGCAGGTACTGTAATGCTTGATGATCAGTATACAAAACAAATTCCTTTGGCAATAGATAATGTCTCCATTTCTTTAATGCTTGAACTATTGCATAAAATTCTTGATCATATACAGAGTACTTTCTCTTTGCATCATTTAAATTTTCACTAAAATGGGCAATGGACTTACCTTCTTGACTCATCATTGCTCCAATGGCACAACCACTAGCATCACAATCCACCTGAAACACCTTATTGAAATCTGGGAGGGCTAAAACTGGTTGCTCTATCACCTTCTGCTTCAACAGATCAAAACTCTTTGCTGCTCCAATGCTCCACTTGAACTCTTTTCTATCCCCTCTCATTGTTTCAGTTAGGGGTGCACAAATACTAAAGTTTCTAATGAACTTTTTGTAAAAGCTGGCCAAACCATGGAAATATCTCACCTCAGTAGCAGTTTTTGGGGTAGGCCATTCCAGAATAGCCTTCACCTTCTCTGGGTCCATCTTGAGACCTTCTGCCGAGACAACAAACCCCAAGTACACTAACTCCTTCTTCACAAAACTACACTTCTTCAGATTAATCAACAATTTATCTTCTCTCAACTTTTCAAAGACTCTACGAATATGCATCAAATGCTCACCTAGGGACTTACTAAATATTAAAATATCATCTAAGTACACAATAACAAAATTCCCTAGAAACTCTTTCAATACCTCATTCATGAGATGCATGAATGTGCTCGGTGCATTGGTTAGCCCAAAGGGCATGACTAACCACTCGTACAGGCCCTCCTTGGTCTTGAAGGTAGTCTTCCATTCATCACCTTCTCGAATATGGATCTGGTGATATCTGCTCTTCAGAACAATCTTCATGAAGTACTGTGCTCCAATCAAACAGTCCGTCAGATCATCCATCCTTGGCAGGGGAAATTTGTACTTGATTGTTATCTTATTTATGGACCGAGAGTCTGTACACATCCTCCACTCCCCATCCTTCTTCGGTGCTAGTACTGCAGGTACTACACATGGGCTCAGACTCTCTTGAATCAAACCCTTTCTCAACAACTCATGAACCTGTCTATTCAACTCCTCATTTTCTGTAGGAGTCATTCTGTGAGCTGCCTTATTTGGAAAACTAGCTCCAGGGATCAAGTCAATCTAATGACTGATCTTCCTCACTGGTGGTAAACCCCCACATACATTATCTGAAATAATCTCTTGAAACTCATCCAATAGTCCAGAAACTTCTACTGGCACCTTCTCACTATCTTCCTTATCCATTCTAGGAATCAATGCATAACACATACGCTCATGCTTCATGCCTTCTAAAAATTTCCTTCCATCAACAAAACAAATTCTAGCACTATTGCATACCTTTTCTTTGTCCTTCTTCAGGGGTTTCAACTTATGGCAAACTCCATCCTTCATCAAGGAATAAGTGTTTGCATGTCCATCATGTACAACATGCCTATCAAATTTCCATGGCCTCCCCAACAACATGTGACACACATCCATGGGGATGATATCACAGAGTACCTCATCACGATAGTTTCCGATCTTGAACTTCACCAGGCACTGCTCATTGACTGGAACTTTGTGGTTATTCTACAACTAGGCAATCCAATATGGATGTGGATTCCTTTCCCTTTTCAGCTTCAATTTTGTAACCATCTCTTCTGACACCAGATTATCGATGCTCCCACTATCAATAATGACATCACAACATTTGTCTTCACACTTGCACCTTGTGCAAAATAGATTATTCCTTTGTTCTGGTTCCTTCTTTTCAGTAACTAGGGCTCTTCTAACCACTAGGGCTTCTCCCCTTTCTGCATCATCTAAATGCTCGGATTGAGCCTCCTCATCTGAATGTTCAACCCTTCCATAACCTTCTGACCTTCTGTCTGTCCTTCCTTGGTGTTGTGAACATTCATAGGCTCGATGCCCTTCTTCACCACAATGGAAACAAGTTCCTCTGAAACCACCTCTTTCGGGTCCTAGCCCAGATCTTCCTCATCCTCTACCTCTTTGATCACCACTGTTTTGATCACAAGGGCGGTAGAAGTTGTCATTCTTCTGGCTTCGACTGGTACCCACATCTTCATTTTTCCTTTCATCCTCATTTCGGCTTCTAGAAGATCTTCCACTACCCCTTCCGCTTTGACCTCCTCATCCTTTTTTCTTGTTGTCAAATCTTTTGTTTAGTTTCTCCTCAACTTTTAGAGAAAACTGGTACACATCCTCAATGGTGGTCATTCTGACCAGGCTTAGCTCCTCTTGAATGCTCAGTCATAACCCATTAAGATAATGGGCTACCTTCTCCTTGTTGGCTTTTGCATGGCCCGTTCTGATGATCATCTTGTGAAAATCTTCTGTGTATTCTTTCATAGATTTACTTCCTTGCTTCAACCCTTGCAATTTCTTCAGCAGATCTAACTCATAGTCCACTAGTATGAACTGCTTCTTCAGTTTCTCCACCATGTGATCCCAACTGCTGATCTTTCCTTTTTCTCTTCGATTTCTCTCCAACTGGACCTCTTTCCACCAAATATTGGCATGGCCCTTCAGCTTTTTTTTTGCAAACTTAACTTGATCTGGGTCCTCTACTTCTTCATACTCAAAATACTCTTCTAGCTCATTGATCTAGTTGATCAACTCTTCTAGGTTCAAACTTCTGGAATAACTGCGGACTTCTATTCTAGGTATTTTTCTAATCTTCGAAATGGCCCTTGTTAGCCGCATCTGATCTTGGTCAATTTCTTCTTCTTCCTCTTCAATGTCTGAATCTTCAACCTCTTCTTCATCCTCGCTTTCTCCTCTCCTTCTCGGGTTTAACCCTCTTCTCATCTGTTCCTGCAATGCATCAATTTGTCTATGGAGGGCTCCAAAACCCTCAGCCGCCAATGGATCTCTTCCACCAGCATTTCTACCACCTCTGGCACCGCCACGTCTACCAAGAATCACTCTTAGAGGAATATTGAATATCTCAAACCCAAAACCACGGTCTTGGTGCAAACTGCCTCACGATCGGCAATCTGTCCACACACTTAAGAAAACCTGCTCTGATACCACCTGACAAGGGAGCAAACCCGCGACATAGAAAATGATGCCAACAACCAGAGAAATTTTATTATTATTTAGAATGGAACTTCTTACATGCAGAGGATCACAAATCCTCAAGCTCTATAATACAAACAAATTATAGAAATTACAGAAAAATACCAAAAGACCCCCTTTCACAACATGCGAACTCTTTTCCCCCAAAAAAAATACCAAAAATCAAAAATCTCACCCATAAATAGAGCTCCTTTCCAATTTGGAGCCAAAACGACATTCAAATTTGAGTTTTGGCGGTTTGGCGTCCAAATTACAATTTGAAATTCACATTTGAATTCACATTCGAAAATTAGCACATTTCTAAAAATGCACCAACTTCCGGAAGCCATAACTTTTAATCCGACCGATGGATTTTCAATGATAATACCTTTTCGGAAAGCTCTCGAAAAGATGATGTGGTAAAAAGTAGGGCCTATGGCCAATACTTTAGGCTTTTTGCAAATTTTCGGGCCCATCCAGGGCCTCTAAGGGCCTCAAATTTGGCTTTGAATATTTTAATAGCTAAAGGGGTATCCAGAAATGCAAAAACATCTAAGAAACAACTAACAGAAAATTAAAATCTTTCTTTTTTTTGGGTGATGTAGGATTGCCCTCACACCACTAGATGCTCTTGCATCAAAATCCAAAAAGGAAGTTTTCAAATTCATTTTGTTTCTCTTCCATTTTCTATTGTTGAAGTTGAATATTTATGTTGCAAGTTTTGATTTTCAACAAATAGTCTAACTTTCTTCAAGATTTAAACAGGGTTTCAAACAAAGATTTACAAGCAAGTTTTAAGCTGAAAGTGCAAATTTCTAAACAAATAAATAAGGAAAACCTGTGATCTGAAGCTTGAAGGAGAGTTTGAAGAAGATAGTTGAGCTTCCCTGCAAGAAGATTCTCCAAAACTTTTCCAAAATCCTCTCGCAAAATCTAAAATGCATTAACAAAACATGAAGACCTCTCCTTCCATCTTTCTCACAGCCAAATTTTTAAGAATGAAAAGCCTCCCTTATTTTTTTGCCAAATTTGGTCAAATACCCAAAAATATCCTATCCAACAAAGTTATTGCAAATTTGGAGATATTTTGTTTATTTGAAAATTTAAAACTAAAATTCTTTTCAACATGACTTTATTATCTATTTTAAAATTTCTATTCCAAATGCATTTAAATGCTTTTAAACATTTTCATTTAAAAAAAAACATTCAACTTAAAAAATTTCTTTTCAAAACAACTTTAACACTTATCCTTTTTAAATTTTTAATTCAAAAGAATTTAACAATTACAATTTCCAAAATGAATAACTTGATTTATTTCCACATAATTAATTTAATTAATCAATAAAATAAATCTAATCCAATATTAGATCATTTTATTAATTAAATTAAATTAATGAATAAGTTAAATAACATTTATAACATTGTAACCAGATAATTTAATAAACAACTTAATACATAAAGCCATTTATTTACCTTTTTCAACTTGCAATTAAATGAAAACAAGCAGAGATGAACAACAAAGAAGCAACTTAACCCGACTAAAACCCGATGACACACTATGACTAGGGTGATGACTTGGCACAAAAAACCTAGCTACTATCTCCCAATCGAATACCATTGGCCAATGGACATGCTCAAACCTGTGAACCAGGTGGAGTCGATGTCATATACTTGTCAACCTGCGAACAAAGAGTATATCGAACATGCATATATACATAATATGATCAAACACACTGTGAAGAGGAAATCTCGGAATCGTAGGGCGCTCGCAAGTGAGTGGTACAATCTTGTCCCCTTCACCAATACAAAATTACTAACCGACGATTCTAACATCAATAAAATAATCAAAAGCATAAAGCATCAGTAATTCAAATATCTTCTAAGTTAATCCAAAACACGCCATAATGATAACATCAGAGTAAAATACCATCACATCAAATTATAACATACACATCGCTTAACAGTTCACGATCAAATAGTAACCAAGTACCAAAGTCAAAGCATAAACCATAACAAAGAAAAACATTGCTGAACAAAGAGCCAAAATGGAGGGGTGTTACATCAATATTTAAGAATCCAAGTGTTTATTATGAAATTCTTGCAAACATTGTTAAATTTTCAATTATGTTCAAGTATAATTATTAGATCAAAAAATGACCTTTCAGTTGGCACAAAATTATAGGTGACAAAGTTTTCGACCAGATGGATGAGCATATATCCAATATTTCAATACAATTTTATATCCTGCCTATAGAAATCTATATTTATTCACATATTCCACCCAAACTCAATCTCTCCAAGTGAGGTGTAGGCAATCATATATGCAATATGTGATGTTTCTGCTAGATGATACTTACAATGATCTCCACCAAGCATGCTTGTAAACTCATGACAATGATGTAAAAGATTTTCTTCCATGACGATATTGTTAGCTACATTCTTCCTTAATGACATCTTTAGCTACTTTAAATTAGAATTTAGAATCATCATCCAAGGTTGGGATATGATACAGGAAGAGATCCTGCTTTTCTTCTCTTTTTTGTCTTCATTTTCCTCCACGAGCATGTTTTCCCAAGAGGAAACCAAGGAAACCTTGATGGTGTCAGGACTATCATAAGTTTATCCATAACCATCTTCAATCTTCATATTATGTTTCTTTGCCTTCTAATTTTGCATGTTAAATGAAAAAACTTGGTTTTACACCTTATTTAAGTCATTGAGTCCTTGATTTTTGTCTCCAATGGATTTATTTAAAACTATAGAAACCATCCAATTGAATTATGAGATTCCTCTCTTCTTCTATTAGGATGTAAGAAAAATCATTTGAGAGGTCTTTTTGGATCTTAGTCATTCTACTTTCAAGGAGATCCTTTCTTTGAAAAGGTTTATAAAGACTTGGATATTCCACTCTTTTAGTCTGAGTTTTATGAATTTTAACTTTCGATTGAATATGCACATCTTAGTGGAATGATCAACTATTTGGGTGAGCCAAGAGGACCAATGACAACCATTTCGAAGTTTGAGTTTTCCATCTACACTTTTTAAAACTTGAAAGACACTCTTCTAGGGAATTTGTCCTTGTCTATGAGCCTGTAATCCGAACTAGCTTCATATAGGGTTACAATCAGGGTTCAAATAGCTTTATGGTTGGGGTTAAGCTTCAATTTGGGTTAAGGTTCAATTGATTAAAAATAAGCATCTTCAGAAGAAGGATATCTCTCAGCGTACTTTACATATATTTTTAAAATATAGGTATGCTAGTGATAATACCTAGTCTTACCACATATTTATACTATCTATTGTAAATAAATAGTCCAAATGTAAATAAAGAAAAAACCAAATGTTGATAAAAAATGGACCCATACTTGAACACATGAGAACCCCTAAATGTTATATGAAAAAAACATGAATACATTCATGAAGTAGTGAAATAAGTATTTTTTTTGTTTCAAATAAAATATCACAACTCTCCACTATAAGCATATCATTTAAAAAATAAAATGTTCATTTAATAAAATAAGACACTCATTGAAACAAGTATTGTTATCATAGTGAAAAAATATTGTTCTTATGTGTACAACAATTGGGGTAGCAATGTACAAGCATTGGATAATTTTATATTAATAGTTTGTCCTATCACAAATATAAAAGGTGAGCACAATAAATAACATGTATTTTCCCATTAAATGTGAAGGATTTTCAAAAAGTTTTAGTGTTCAACTATTGGTCCATTTTTGTTCAGTATAAGTTTTATTTTAAATCATTATGTGTTGTTTTTATAACAACAAATAGATTTTTTGTGTTCAACTATTAGTCCATATGTGTTGAATATAAAGGTAGAGATATCAAAGATTTATGGTTATCAATAAGTATTTGGTCTCTCTCTCTCTCACTCACTCCTCTATCTCTCTTCCCTCTAAGGCCTAAACCCTTAAACCCTCTACCTTCTACCCTTTACTTCCCTCCTTCTCTTTATCTCTCTCAAGTCTCTCCCTCCTAGCACCACTCCCTCTCTCAGGTCTCTCTCTCACTCACTCACTCACTCCTCACTCACCAATCTATCTCAAGTCTCTCCCTCCTACCCCTTCTCCCTCTCTTAGGTCTTTCTCTCACTCCTCCTCCTCTATCTCTCTCCTTAACCCTTGGCCGAGCCCTAAACCCTTAATATAAACCCTCTACCCTCTACCCTTAACCCTCCCTTCCTTTATCTCTCCCCCAATCCCTCTCTCTCTCTCTCAAGTCTCTCCCTCCTACCCCTTATCCGTAAACCCTTAAACCCTAAACCCTTAAACCTTCTATCCTCTACCCTCAACACTCTTCCCCTCTCCCTTCCCCCTTCTAATTAGTCTCTCTCTCTCCTCTACCTCTCTCCTACCACTCCCTCCTGCAGGGTCTCTCTCTCCTCACTCACTCCTCCTCTATCTCAAAGTCTCTCCCTCCTACCCCTTCTCCCTCTCTTAGGTCTTTCTCTCACTCACTCCTCCTCCCTCTGTCTCTCTCCCCTCCACCTTAGCCCTAAACCCTTAAACCATCCTTCCTTAACCCTTAACCCTCCTCCCTCTCTCTCTCTCTCTCTCAAGTATCTTCAATATCTACCCCTCTCACCTCTTGGAGTCTCTCTCTCACTCACTCCTCCCTCTATCTCTCTCTCCCTTAACCACCAAACCCTAAGCCGAGCCCTTAACCCTTAAACCCCTTAAACCCTCACCTCTACCCTCCCTTCCTTTATCTCTCTCCCCTCCCTCCCTCTCTCTCTCTCAAGTCTCTCCTCCTACCTCCTCAACCATAAGCCCTTAAACCTTCTATCCTCTACCCTCCAACACTCTTCCCTCCCCTTCCCCTCTAATTCTCTCTCTCTCTCTCTACCTCTCCCATCTTCCCCTCTTCCCTCTCCTTCCCCTCTAATTCTTTCTCTATATATATATCTCTCTCCCTTTCCCTCTCTCTCTCTCCCTTTCCCTCTCTCTCCCTCTCTCTCTCTCTCTTGCCCACCCTCCACCTCCTAATTACTCTTGGGTATATGTGTGCAAAAATCAGATAACCGATTTAGATAAAATATCTAATTTATAGCACCAAAATATTACATTTTAAAATTGTTTTTCAAATTAAATATTAGACACGAATTGGATATCCAAAAAAAATCGGATATTCGATTTGTATTTCTTTGGCTTGGGAATTGCTATGGAGCAATGTACTAACAGCCAACCCAAAAAAAAAGTCAACTCAGGATTTTCGCGTTTTTTGGTGAGTTCAAAACGCTACTTTTTTCATGTTGCCACTTTTTGGCACATCATGATCCTGCACATACCCAGGTCTAAATCAAGTAGTTGTTTTTGCTAAGGTGGATCACTCCTTTCTTCGAAGGCCATACACTTATGATTGGGTCAAGTGTTCTTTTCTTTAGAAAATTCCTATTGCCTTTTTGATAGGTTAATTATCATTTGATTAGATGGGTTATGAAGCACTTATTTCAAACAAATATCTTTATGAAAGAAGTATATTGGCAAGAAATTAAATATGATTTGTATTCCAATGTAAAAACTACAAAGATTGGAAACAATTCTTTCAACACATAAGCTATTATGTAGTAGTCAATTAAAATGAAAAAGCTTACTCTATATTAGTTAGGATACACAACTAAGAAAATGATCTAAAGTTACTTATTTATCCTAGAGGAACTAAAGTATATAGTATACAAAGAAACCAACAAACCCACAACTACCCCTATTTTGAAGGAGTTTAGTTTTCTCCCTTTCCCGATCTCGCTAATATTGTCTAATTATTTTAAAGAGATGAAGGGTCATAACACAACTTTATTCAACCCAGTAAATAGTTTGGTTAATGAAACTTGACAAAATCAACAAAACAATTGCTACATTTAGCATTTCATGTTGAATGAAGAGTGGTGACAATAATCTACTTATGGTTTAATAAGAAACACTATTATAGTTTTACCAACATATACTATTATATGCTTGCATGGCTTCTTAGTTAATATATTGGGAGATAGAGATAGATGGGGAGAGAAAGAGAGAGAGATAGAGATATATGGGAAGAGAAAGAGAGATGGAGATATATGGGAAGAGAAAGGAAGAGAGGTGGAGATAGAGAGTCAATGGATAGGGGGGATAGGGAGGGAGAGATGGTGAGAGATAGAGAGGGGGAGATAGAAAGGGGGAGGGAGAGAAAGGGATATATATAGAAAGAGATAGAGAGAGGAGTGAGAGGGAGATAAAAAGAGAAATAGAGATAGAGATATAGAGTAGGAGAGATGGAGGGAGAGATGGAGTGAATGAGAGAGAAAGGGGAGAGGGAGAGATAGCTCAATAGATAGAGGCTGAGGAGTGACATAGATAGTGGGAATATAGAGATATAGAGAGCGACAGGGAGAGATATATCAATCACCCTCCTATATCTCTATCTATTCATCCTTATCTCTTTATCTCTTTACCCCTCTCTATCTCTTTGTCTCCCTTTCTATTTGTATGCTTGTCATTATCTCCCTCTCTCTCTATATTTTCTTATCTATATTCATGTTTGTCTCCTTAAGTGTGGAATGGGTACATTGAAGAGGTCTTAAAGGAGAATTATCATATATTTAATCAAATGGCATGCTACCTTGAGCATAACTCCCCAGGGACACATGCCATCCTTGGATTGTTGACATGAAACAACTAGTCAAAAGTTAGTTTCTCTCTCTCATATTAATATATATTACTATTATATTTAAATATATATTATATTAATTATATTTTGTATTATATAAAAGAATATAAATATTATTAATTATTAATTATAATAATTTTTATCATTATTTAATAATTTGTTAAAGAATATAATATAATTATAATAAGTTGAATAATTATATTATTTTATTATGTAAAATATAGCTAATATATAGTTAACTATATTGTAGAATATTAAAACCTAACTAGAAATGGTGCCAAAAGAATTTTGAACTTAATTAACTCTTTGTAAAACCTAAACAAAACCAAGTTGTGGCTAGTCAAATTGGAAGTAGGAAAGGAGTCAATGCTAGCACCCGAGGAAGAGTTTGGAGTAATTATAGAAACAAGGTCAATGCGAGTGTTGAGGAATAGTTTGGAGTAGTGAAAACAAGGTCAATGCCAGTGCCGAGGAAGAGTTTGGAGTTAAAACAAGGTCAATACAAGCACCGACAAAGAGTTTGGAGGAGAGAAAACAAGGTCAATATCAACGCAGAGGAAGAGTTTGGAGGAGTGAAAACAAGGTCAATACCAGCGCCAAGGAAGAGTTCGGAGTTAAGACAAGGTCAATACCAGTGCCAACGAAGAGTTTGGAGGAGTGAAAACAAGGTCAATATCAGAGCCGATGAATAGTTTGGAGGAGTGAAAACAAGGTCAATACCAGCGCCGAGGATGAGGTTGAGGGCACTCAGGGAAAAATGATGACCAAGGGGCAATGAGTACTATGAGTTTGGCACCCCCATTCTCTTTAACCTTCAATTTTCATGCCTAGTTTCCAAAGATCTTCTCGTACATTGGAACCCCCATTCTCATAAAATGGTATAAGATAAGAAAGAAAAAATAAAATAGCTTAGTCTTTCACATTTTTATCCACCAGCCTCAGGTCTTGGCAAAACTCCCATAATCTACCCACATCTTAGTTGAGGTCTAGGATTTCATCACACATAGCCTTCATCACATGATTCTGAAGCAATTGTAGACTTAGCCCAAGTATATGCTAGGCTAAGGTAGATCTAATGAATGTAAATAGAGGCATACAATTCTTCTTTAATACCTCCACCACAAACATATGCAAGGTGTTGGTTGTTTTTATGGTAAGCAGGTTGATCTTCTAATCTACCTATGGAATTTCCAATTCCAATAAAGGGCAGCTCTTAGGACCTGGACCAACTGACGAGGATTTGAAAGACCTCCTACACTTTGGGCTATGCAAGACCCAGGATGGTGATCCCTTAATTTGTTTACAACCTTTGCACCATCATCATAAAGAACATTAACAATAACAGATAATCTCTTTTAATAGCTCAACATAATAGGATAGTACCGAATAGAATTCGTTGTTTATCAATAATATCAACTATTTGGAGCATGAGATAACTACAACAACATTTCACAGTATAAGATAGTCATTGATTTGCAATTTGTAGCAAGCTCTAGGTAAAGGAAAAAAAATGTTGAACCATACGAACTTAGATCAGTGCCATATATCCATTGGAGGAATCAAATTTATAAGCATCTAAGGGTTTATGCCAGATTTAAGACATAACATATAAGATCCTTGATAACATTGCTTTACAATCTCATCAATATGTATTCTAACCCAATACTACTTATCAAATCCTTATACAAAACATAT
>VDFB02352837.1:0-42117 GCA_007258455.2 Sequoia sempervirens
TTTGAATTTGTCCTCTACTTTTTCCTTTCAAATCCCCCAAATCTTCTTCTTCTCTCTGCTTTTTTTCCCCAATTATCCTTCAAAAGAATGGAAACAATACACTTTCTATGCATGTTTTCTAGGTGATGGCATTATTGCCATGCCACCGACCACTTCAAGATATATATAGATAGATAGATACATATATATATATACGTATATATATACATATATATATACATGTATATATGTATATATATATATATATATGTATGTATGTATGTATTTAATATGATTTCATTCATATTTACCATGTATTTGAATAATGTATATATATATTTATATATGCAATCATGTATAAGTTGTTTGTTTGGAATGGATTATAAGTTCCATTCTCTATCATTTAAAGTAAGGAACTTAAATTTCAATTGAAGCATCTATATATATATATATACAATAAAAAATAATTTTCTTTACACTTAGTTTCCACATAATGAAATCTCTTGTCCCTTTTTAATCATTCTTTACAATACTTTCTTTTGTTTTCTTCAAAACATAGAATTTAAGTAGACAAATTTTAATCTACAAGCCATTAATTTCAATAACTGAGACAATTCAAGTCAGGAAATTACGTTCTCTTATATATGAAAATTAATTTAAATGCAAGTCATCATGCCATTTGTGGTGTGTGCACCTAGATTCCAACTGGCTTACTATTTGATCTGGCTAAACAATCCTACTTCAATAGTGTTATCGTCCTTCAACCTGTCACCCTGCAACTGCACACACTTGCACTTGCAAATTTATCAGTAACATTCAATTCTTGGTAACATATAAAATATTTTCCAAAATTTTGCAAAGTCAACATCAGTCAACTTCTTTCATTCAATTTTTGAAAATTCCAAGATCTCTATTTAATATTTATTGAATTTCTTCAATAATTCAATTTACCATAATATAATAAATATGCAATAAAATTGGGTTATGACATCCTTCCCGTCTTGGAAGAGACATCGTCCCAATGTCTAGTAAGTCAAAATAAAAGAACATCATATCAAATTTGAACATACATGTCTATTTCAACATCACATTAGAATATATGTCTATTTCAACATCACATCAGAATATATATGTCTATTTCAACATCACATCAAAATATATATGTCTATTTCAACATTACATCATAATATATGTCTATTTCAACATGACATCAGAGTATATATATGTCTATTTCAACATCACATCGGAATATATATATTTCTATTTCAACATCACATCAAAATATATATGTCTATTTCAACATCACATCAGAATAAATATGTCTATTTCAACACCAAAATTTCAAAGCATGAAATATCATAGTATCTCAATCCAAAAAAATTCAAACAAAATTATTGAAGTTTCTTTCTCAAGAAATAAAATGTGGAAAGGAGCATTCCATTTCTTCTGCATACTCCCAAGTAGCACTATCCTCTGAGTATTGGTCCCATTGGACCTTAAAATGAGAAATATCTCTGCTCCGCAACTTAACGTTGCATCTATCAAGGATTCTAATGGGCTCCACTAGAACCACTCTTGGATCATGTACCTGCAAGTATTTCTAATCAAGCACATGAGTCACATCAAGATGATATGGCTTAAGCAAGGATACATGAAACACATTATGAAGTCGAGCCAGAGTAGGCAGTAGAGCTAGTCTATAAGCAACTGGGTTAATCATTTCCAAGACTTCAAACAGTCCCACATATCTTGGGGCCAACTTGGAAGACTTTCCAAAAGCAATAGATATTTTATGAGGTTTAACTCTCAATAAAACTTTGTCCCCTATTGCGAATTGTCTAAGATTTTGGTTCTTGTCACCATAACTCTTTTGTCGGTCTGCTGCCTCTTTCAATCTTCTCTTAATGACCCTCATTTGTTCTTCCATTTCCTTAAGCATTTTAGGTCCTACTATGATCCTTTCCTCCAATTTATCCCAACTTATGGGGGTACGACACTTCCGCCCATACAAGGCTTCAAATGGTGTTGTGCCTAAGGATGTATGATAGGAGTTGTTGTAAGCAAACTCTACCAAAGGAAAATATTCTTCCCACCTATACTGTTGGTCCATACAATACATTCAGAGGTATTCGACTACCTGATTCACCCTCTTTGTCTTCTCATCAGTCTAAGGATGATAAGCTGAGCTGAAATTTAGTTTGGTCCCTAATGCAGCACTTAAGGCCGTCCAAAATCTTGAGGTCATTCATGTGTCCCTATCAGAAATGATAGTCTCTGGCACTCCATGTAAGCGGAAGATCTCCTAGACAAATTTCTTAGCCAGTGTCAATGATCCATCCTTACAGTTTCCTGAAATGAAGTGCAACCTTAGTCAACTTATCAATCATGACCAAGATAACATCACACTTATTCTTGCTCAATGGCAACCCTTGTATAAAATCCATATTGATCACCTGCCATTTATACTCAGGTATGCCATGAGGATAAAACAAACCGATTGGATGTGCATGCTCAACCTTGACTCACTGGCACTCCAAGCATCTGGCTACGTACTCAACTACATTCTTCTTGAGTTTAGGCCAAAAATATAGATACTTTAACTCTGCGATCATCTTGGATACTCTGGGGTGTCCTGAATAAGGTGCATTGTGAACTTCTTCTAAAACCAACTTTCTTAGCTCTCCAGAGTCAGGAATATACATTATTCTTTAGTATCTTAAAATACCATCCGGTTCGGTCTTGTATCTATTGAATAGATGATCTAAAGTCCATTTACTGCTAGGGCGCTCTTCACTCTCTCATAGTGCTCATCCCCTAGCATATTTTGAATTACCTACTTTCTAAAGTTAGACCTTGTTGAGATCATGGTTTCCCTATGTCTTCGTCTACTGAGAGCATCAACCACTATGTTCTCTTTCCCTTATATATATTCAATTCCAAATTCATACTCGCTAAGGAATTCTAACCACCTTCTTTGTTGCGCATTAAGGCTTGGCTGGATAAATATGTATCTCAATCCTAAGTTGTATGTATTGAGTTCAAATGGTTTTCCCAAAAGATAATGCCTCCACATTTGTAAGGCATGAACTATGGCCACCAATTCTAAATCATGAGGCGTGCAGTTCACTTCGTGCTACTTGAGCTTCCTTGATTCATATGCTACCACTTGTCCATCTTGCATTAATACTACTCCTAATCCCTCTCCTGAAGCATTTGTGATTACTATGAATCTCCCATTAGGATCAGGGATAGTCAACACCGATGTTGTCGTGAGCCTCTCCTTCAGGAGTTGGAATGTCTGCTCGTATTTCTTGGTCCATTAAAATTGTGTTCCCTTCCTTTGGAGTGAGGTAATAGGAGATGCGATATGGGATAACCCTTGCACAAACTTCCTATAGTATCCTGTGAGGCCCATGAAGCTATGGACTTTTGACACATTCTGAGGCACTGGCCATTCCATGATTGCCTTGATCTTCTCAGGGTCTATGGAGACTCCTTCCGCTGAAATGATATGGCCCAAATAGTGCACTCTGTCCTGATAGAATGAAAACTTGGATAGATTTCCAAAGAGTTTCCTTTCTCTGAATCACTAAAAAACTATCCTTAAATTTCTATCTTGCTCTTCGACAGTCTTTGAGTAGACTATAATTTTTTCAATTAAATCAGAACAAAGTAATCCAAGCAGTCTCTAAATACACTATTCATGAGGTTCATAAAGGCTTCAGGTGCATTAGTTAAACCAAAAGGTACCACTATGAACTTGTAATGTCCATATCGAGTTCTGAATGCAGTCTTCGGAATATATTCTTCCTTAATTCTCAATTGATGGTACCCTAACCTGAGATCAATCTTGGAGAACATCGTCGCTCCCTTCATTTGATCAAATAGTTCATCAATCCTCAGGAGTGGATACTAGTTTTTGATGGCAACCTTATTCAACATCTGATAATCTATACATGGATGCAAAGTTCCATCCTTCTTTTTCACAAAATATAATCGACACTCCCCAAGGAGACACATTGGGTCTTATGAGTCCCTTATCCAGTAATTCCATTAGTTGGGCCTTCAAATCATAGAGTTTTGTGGTGGTCATCCGATAAAGTGCCTTGGATTGAGGCTCAGCTCCTGGAACTAGGTCGATAGAAAAATTGAATTCTTTCTTTGGAGTCAACTCCATAAGTTCATCAGGGAATACATCTTGGAACTCCTTGATAATAGGATAGTCATCTAAATACAACTCCTTACTGTCAGGGTTACTGATATGCACCACATAAATAGCACACCCCTTTCAACAAGCCTTCTTGAGCTGCATAGCAAAAATCTGTCTAAGCTTTAAGGGTCTCTGCATTCTACATAGGTCTCAACTGGGTTTCCATAATCATCTAGACAGTTGACCATCTTATCCTCATAGTTCACTATAGCATTATGCTTAGTTAACCAATTTATTCCTAGCATTACATCATATGAGCCTAAAGGTGCCACATACAAGTTGACCTGAGTTTGAAAGGTTGGAAGCTCTAACTCACTGCAAAAGAGATAGGTATCTACCCTTCACTTTGCTCGTTACCATATTGAATGTCCATGAATTTTCCATGTATCCAAGTCTAATGGGTATCTTGGATATTATTCTAGGATCTATAAAATATTCAGTAGCTCCAGTTTCAATTAAGATAGAGACAGTTTGTCCATAGAGCTTACCCGTCAACTGAATTGGCAAAGCCTTATACTCTACTTTCTTGTTGTCCATTGTAGTGTAGATCTGATGATGTTGAGTCTGTTGGTAGCTTCCTTCCTTCTGTGACTTAGAACAGTGAGGAAAATTCAAGGTATAATGATCACCTTGACAAGTATAACATCCATCTCGAGGCCCTTTGCAATATCTTGGCTTGTCCTCTCTAAAGCCTTTCTGCTTATGGTCATCCTTACCCTTGCTTTTTGATTGCTTTCTTGTTCTTTCCACCATTACCATCTTCACCCTTCTCTTTTGACTCACTTCCCCTCTTGAGATTGTGGATCTGATGGCTCTTATCTCCCTTATGAAATTTCTTCTTCCCATAATGTGACTTAGAATTTGAATCATTGTGAAGATTGGATAGCTATTGTAGCTTATGTTCCTATTTAGTGGATTTTTGGAAGAATTCATTCATGGTTTGAGGTTCATGCATATCCACTTCAACTCCTATGTGAGGTCTGAGTCTCATTATAAATTTTTGAATACAAAACCGTTCATCTCCCTGGTACTGGGGCACATACTTCAACAAGTTGGTGAACTCTTCCCAATATTGAATCACAATCATATTTCCCTAGGTTAAGTTCTTGAAACTCCATCACTTTCTTATCAAAGAAAATCTATAGTAACCATCTCTTCCTAAAATCTTGGAGGAAGAGTTCCCAATTGTTCTCAGTAGGCTGAAGATTTTGTTCTAACTTCTCATTATCCCACCAAGTTGTTGCTTCACCTAAGAGATGATATGTAGCCCATGCCCCTTAATTTGTTCTGAAAGGTTATGAAGCCCAAGTATTTTTCCATTTCTATAATTCAAGCCTTAGCTCCTGCTTAGATAGCCTTACCATCAAACTTGGGTGGTGCTACTCTTTTGAGGTCTTTCCCAATCTCTTCCTCAATTATCCCTTGTGGACCTGCCCCTAGACCACCATCTCCTTGATTGTCTTAATTCTATGATCCCGTCCTTGCGTTCCACTCACTTTTTGCTCTATATGATCCATGCGAATCTTGCCAATTTGGAAGCTCTAGAATTTTCTCCAGTCTCTTGTTTAGCCATTATCAAAACCACTACCACCCCTATCTTGCCTGGTGGTCACCATGTTGTCCCACACTTATCCTACAACATAGTCACATTTATCACATCTCAACACAAGGTTCTATGAATAAACGTTCTTATGCTACATCACATAATTTTCATATGCATACATCCCTTAATATAGAAGACATACACATTAATGTATAATACACACATTTTAGAGTCTCTCTTTGAACACACCAAAAAATATTCTCTATTTTATTCATATTTAAGGTGAGTCAATAGACCCTTATTTACAATAGCCTTCTTGTTACATCATTTTGATTTCTTGGTATTAGAAAGAGGACATTCCTATGGGTCAGCATCCGAGGTTTACTTCAAACTTAACAAAAGAGGATGGTTGAGCACATTAGCTCTCCTTTTCCTCTTTAGTCAACAAGGGTGCATTGGGTCCACACCCTAGAGGCCAATCCTAGATTGTGAAAAGATTTTTGATCTTAGGTGTTCACTTCTCCTCAATCTTCAAGCCTCTCTCTAGCTTGAGTCATGTAAGAGCTTGAGCTAGAGTTTCATCATTGGGAATTTTTGATTGAACCTCCATCTTGGTGTTTCCTTCCTTTACATCATTCTTACATGAGGTTCTAATAGTTTTCCCTTTCCTTTGTCTTCCTTTGACCTTCCCATTCCTGCATTCAATTCAGGTTTGGTCAATTCTCAGGACATCCAAATTTTTGGGTCAAGGGTCAACTACCCTAGTCAACTATGGTAGACTCAAAATGCTTAGAGTTGAACCATAAGCTCTGATACCAAATGTAATAACCCATCCTAAATTATTACTTAATTAAAATTATTGTATTTGACACATGAATATATTCCAAATTAAAAAGACATAACTAGTGGATAAAGTCAATCATAGCTACACATGTCCATTAAAATGAGTCAATAATTCATATATTCACTTCAAAAGTCAAATTACAATATCAGGTTTGACTTGGCTCCTAAGGCCTCAAAGTCATTACATTATACATTTTCCATCAAGTACATGAATGTATTACATTAAGTTACATCATAGACTATAATAGTCTTGTGAACAACTAAGGTTCTTCTTTGATGCTTTCCTCCACTAGTGGACAAGAACATTGTTAAAGCAATTTACCACCCAACCACGAAGCTTACGCTTCCCTAGAATTCTTCCGACTTGAAGAATGCCCGACCCTGCATGGAAATTTTAGCAAGAAAACAATCTGCAAGGTGGAATTTGGTGCATGCCCAAATATCAACATGCAATTTATATCTACAAGTTAAAAAAGAAAATGAAAGATCTATGTTAGGAATGGTAGAGAGTGAATTCATAGAGTTCATACATACATAATGAACTATATTGCTTGGCCAAGCATAATAAATGTGTTGCAACAACAACAAACAATAGGTTCTGGTAAGGCAAACCTATACTCTCTAAACTCCATTTCGGCACCTGTCCTGGAAGGTAACTTTCTACTATACATCTCATAACAACTATCTACCCATAGGTGCTCTAGTCAGCTAAGGTATCACTGTTCTTGTTCAAGTATTAAAATATTCTTTCACAATTGTCTTCAAAAGAAGAATCAAATTACTAATTTATTTTCTAAACGGGATCCAAATTTATGATTCAATAGAGTAATTCAACAATTAGTCATATCATTCTTAGGACTTTTACTTACTTTTCATCATCAACATTTTCCATCTAGAAATGAACTTAGAACAAAAGAAGGTATGTCACAAGTATGTGTATGTACATAGATGAAGTCTATGTGCATACACATATATGTGCCTACTTATGTTTGAAATTTGTGCATACATTCTGAAATAATCATTAATTCATATTGCAATCTTAAAATAGTATTCCATTTGACGTTTCTTTTGTCAAAAGTAAAGAGTTAGAATAAGTCTATGCTAACAGTTTCACACATACTGTGATTGCATTCTCACAACTGTGATTCTCTACAAGGCTATTTACATAAGAACATTCATTGTTTAAACATAACAAACACTATTTCCTACTAAACAGTCATAAAACCAGTTGTTTTCATATGAACATTCATTGTTTAAACAGAACAAGCACTGTTTCCTACTAAATAGTTATAAAACAAGTTGTTTACGTATGAACATTCATTGTTTAAACAAAAAAAGCATTGTTTCCTACTAAACAGTTATAAAACAAGTTGTTTACATATGAACATTCATTGTTTAAACAAAACAAGCACTGTTTCCTACTAAACAGTTATAAAACAAGTTGTTTTCGACTAAACAGTTTATTGAGCAAGGTTGTTTTCAGCTACAAAGATATTTTTTTAACAAAACATAGTCGTTTGCAAAAGGACAACCATGGTTTACATCAACACAATACTATTTCAAACTAAACAGTTACATTTAAAGACAAACAATGTCATTTACTCTGTTTGTTGATCCCAAGATGTTTACATTCTAAATGATTAGTTTACAAGTAAATGCTCACTATTTAAATACAAAACGGGTTTTCCACTATGAATTGAAAATAAACAATCAAATAGCCCAGTTTCATTCATAAGGATAGAATGTCTATTATTCAGATCTTGAACACTTTCATCATTGGAAATTTGATGAAAAACTTAAATATTATAAAGAAAACTAAGTTTGACATGTTTGTCAATGAAATTCTTGCCTAAATATTTCAGTCAAGAAGGTATAAAAGTTTCAGGTTCAAACAATACTCTTGCCTATCCAGGCTACAACAAACAAACCAAGATTGCTCTAGATTCGACCAAATCTCAATGGTCGGGTGCTTTCTTTCTTAGCATCAAAAGTTATATTTGAAATTGTTGTTATGGGCATACTCGTTTATCCCAAGCATGCAACAATATACAACATGTAGACTTATGTCTGTACCATTTTCACATTAAGGAAATCAGCTTGTTAATCTTCTAGATCAACCTAAGCAAGGCTTAGCATTATCATAGGGAAAATAGGGAGTTCATGCCCTCCCTCAGGATCGTATTCGATCCTTTACAAAGAACAATTTTTTTACAAGTGACACAGTTATACAAAATAATTTTTGCAGGCCTTCTCAAGGCTTAGCATTATCATACATATTAGAAATGATGGTCGAGCCCATAAGGCTTCGGGCCTCGACCTAACTCTACTCACAATCGCGAAGGCTTAAAAACCATTATGCTTTCCAAACTAGCAGATCGTAGGCCATGCGACTACCACGTAGTGGATTGAAAAACTTAATACATTTGGCCCAAGGCCAATACATATCACAAACAACGACTTCTCATTATACTTCACTATGAAAACATTCGGTGAAATGGAAGGATTATTTCTTGCTTGATTCAATAGTAGTAATAAAGCTAAGTCTATGCAAAAGAGGAGAACGATTTACCTCCAGATCGATCTTTTGGTGACGTTTTCCTCAGATTTTTCCTATTTTGAATTCGTCCTCTGCTTTTTCCTTTTGAATCCCCTAAATCTTCTTTTCTTTGCTTTTTCACCCCGGTTATCCTTAAAACAAAATGGAAGCAATACATTATCTTTGCATGTTTTCTAGGTGATGGTGTTATTGCCATGTCGTCAGCCGCTTCTAGATTTTGAATATTGTCATTAAGACTATGGCAGTCCATGTCCTTAGTGGATTTCCTTGTGATTTCTCATTCATTTCGAACAGTTCAATTTAGAATATATCGGTTACCCACTTATTCGATATAAATTTGAATAGGTGTACGTATATGTATGTATTTATATATATGTAATATATGTATATACATATATATTTATATGTATTTAATATGATTTCATTCATAATATAGATATATATATGCAATTATGTATAATTTGTTTGTTTGGAATGACTTATAAGTTCCATTCTCTATCATTTAAAGTAAGGAAATTAAATTTCAATTCTAGCATCTATATATATATACGCTGAAAATGAATTTTATTTACACTTAATTTCCACATAATGAAATCTCGTGTCCCTTTTTAATCAGTCTTTACAATACTCACTTTCGTTTTCTTCAAAACACAAAAAATTTAAGTAGACAAATTTTAATCTACAAGCCATTAATTTCAATAACTAAGACAATTCAAGTCAGGAAATTACATTCTCTTATATATGCAAATTAATTTAAATGCAAGTCATCATGCCATTTGTGGTGTGTGCACCCAAATTCCAACTAGCTTACCATTCGATCCAGCTAAACAATCCTACTTCAACTGCGCTCTCATCCTTCAACCTGTCACCCTGCAACTACACACACTTGCACTTGCAAATTTATCAGTAACGTTCAATTCTTGGTAATATATAAAATAATTTCCAAAAGTTTTCAAAGTCAACATCAGTAAACTTCTTTCATTCAATTTTCAAAAATTCCAAGATCTCCATTTAATATTTATTGAATTTCTTCAATAATTCAATTTACCATGTATAATAATAAATATGCAATAAAATTGGGTTATGACAAATAATAAATTAGTTATTAATTACATTTGTAAAAGGGGAAATAAATAAAATAATCAATTTTATTTATTTTAGAAGAGGAAAATGTTGAGAGGAATAATTGGATAAATAAAATCATTAAACACAATTATTTAATTTGAAAAGTGAGAAATGGGAAATGAATGAATTATTTAATTAATCTAAAAAATAGGAATAATTACTAAATCAATTAAATAATTTTAATTATTTAATCAATATAGAGGAAAAGTGATGAAATAAATAATTTAATTAAATACTGAAGATAAATTAATGATACCTAATGATGGAAAATGATGATATTTCGGTAGAAATATGTTAGTCAGCTTTAGGTGTCTACAATTACCACTATCTTGGAAGGCTGTAGTATATAAAATAATTAGAAATAATAAGTTTCATAAAGTGGTTTCAAAAATAAGGGTCAAATACTATGGACCTAAAGCTAGATACCCATTTCCTCCATGCAAATTCAATGTCCATATTCAATTAGTCAACCTCACAAAAATGAATTTAACTCCTCTACATTGTGAATTTAACTCCTCTACACCACTTGCATATAACAACCAAATATACTCATTAAGACCACTTTCCCAATCCTAAGTACTCCATGAGGGAAAATTAATATCTTTTCATAGGCCACAATGAGAAATATTTTCATATCTCCACTTTGACTTATTTTGTAACTCCTATAATTAGTGTCATTATAAATACATGTAGGAGAATAAACTATTAATAAATAATTATCCCAACACACATAGGGGCATCCACTTTCACCCTCTCCATGTTTTTTGGAGTACATACATTATTTATCGTCGATAATTAAATCAATACCTTAGGATTGCAAGGTGAATGGAGCCTATAATAATAACATGAACTCTCTTCTACATAAAAAATTCTTAGATTAAATCCAATAATAGCCATGAGGGTAGCTTGCTATAATGGATGAAATATATATTGCTAAATCACTCACATGCTTAGGGAGGATCTTTCCAAACTTGATAAAAATACTAATCCTTTATACCTATCTAATGTTATCCTTTTTATCCTTATGTCAAAATATTTTGGAATGTAGGTCCTTAAAAATACGAGTCAAGATGAATGTCTCAATTTCTCTTCATGATACTTCTCACCCTCCACATTCAAAGGACTCATCCACCATTGTCCCTTCTCAAATCCAATACCCCACCTTTTCCATTCAACTCTCCATTTCTCCACCTTTTTCTCCTTCAACATTTGTTTCCCATCAACCCCATCCATCTTGAATTGCTCCTACTACCACTTTTTTCCTACTCCCATATATACCATAAACTTAATATATTGTGGCATATTCCTTATACTATCAATCCCCCTCCACCACTCCATCCCAACCTATTTATACCCACCCTATCATTGCTCATGTTTCCACCCCTACCTCAAGTATCAAACTATCTACACTTGATACTATCATGAAGAGAATTGATGATGTTCAAAGTAGATTGTGTGCTTTACCTTTAAGTAAAAATAAGTAACTAGTGAGATTAAGCATAATTATATTTCTTATCACATATTAGAATTCTAATTTCTCATGGGTTTTGTGGCCCCAAAGTTTGAGATGTATAATATCAAGAAAAATACTATGACCCATATTAGGTGTTTCAATGCTACATGATTGGATTATATGTATGATGGCCATTTACTTTCTAAATTATTTACACATATATTAAAACATTATGCACTTGAGTGTTTATATTTATTGCCACATGGTTTTATTCACTCATATGTGAAACTTGCAAATGTTTTTGTACAAAATTTTAATGTCAATATTGGTCTTAAGATGATTTTCATTTAGTAGAATGCAAAAAAGTAAATATTGAATGCCTGCAAGATTGTGTTATATGTTTCCAATCCTTATTCATTAATATTGATGATCAAATACCTAATGATGAGTTGCATAATTTTTTGTTCTAAAATTCAAGATAAGGTATTATTTCAATAGTAATGCTTTATTTACATACTATGTGAAAATCTTAGAAATATTGAGCTTAAGTTATTAGAGGCTATTTTAACAATTCATCATCTTCATCTTATCCTTTCAAACTTCAATTAAAAAATTCTTTTAAAGGTGAAGATACACAAAAAAAAAAGACAATAGATCAATTGCAAATAATGTCAACAATAGTCCCATGGCCTTTAATGCCATCTCTATAAAGCAAAAAATGCCACATGAATTCACAAGGATTCATGTTCCTGTTAATGTGGTATTACAACATCATTTAGGGGTTAATATGATTACTTTACCACCTATTCACCCTATATACATTGAACTATATGTGTTCCTAAGAGAATGATGCTAAAATGCTTGTGACTATCATAGAGTTAAAGGGAATGCTATGTAAAAATATGCAATATTGCAACACAAGATCTAAAATTCAATTGATAAGAACATGATAATTTGGGGAATAAAAATGATGGCAAAAACCATTTCAATGATCCTTGTAATAAAATTATAAATCCTACACCAACCCCTTTAAACATCATGCACAATCAATTATTAGTGTGGATATTATTATAGTAGGTAAAAAAGTTGAGGAAGAAGTACTAGATACACCTTAGCTAGAATTTGAAAACTTTGTGGGACATTGATGAAGAATATAAACAAAAATATTCATCTCCTTCACCCATAGAATTATCTAATAATGAAATCCCAGGAAATGGGTATCATGGAGATTCACACATTTAGAGACACTATTAGAATATGTTATGTACCATCGAAATTATTTATTTCACAAAATTATGCTAAATATTCACATAGTTGTGTGAAATTATATAAGGACAAATTGTATCATATAAATAACAAGAAAGATAAATCTTAATGAAGTGTTGTTATAAGTACCCATTGCATCCTTATAGATGTCTTGTGTGCTTTAATCTTTGCTCCCACTCTTCTTCTAAATGTCTTAAGTGACTAGCACAACTCATGAGTAGCTACCAACATTGTAGTAAAGCTATGATGACTATATTGTGAGTGTGAATGATATGTTCCAAGTGGCTAGGTTGACTATTAGACACATGTTATACAATATCAATTAGTGTGATCTAGTGTATCATTTTTTGTACTGAGTAGATTTTCTTAATGTGGTGTTATTTACAGTGGATTGTACTTTGTGAATCCAAATTTTATTTAGTTTGTAGGATGATTTGTAATGATCCACATATAAATTCAAGTTCTAGTGTACCATAAAAGAACCTTGAACATGTTGCTTGGAACTAGTTAGAAGGTATTTGTTGTTTGATTCAACTAATTACAAATTTTTATTGTGTGTTAGTAGGATAGCAAATCAACACATGCAACTTATAGGATCTCTATGATTAATCTTGAGTGTTGCAAGTTTGATATCGATTGCCACATATTTGATGTGTAAATTTGAATTGTTTTGGATAGGAATGGGTTAATTTTTTTTAGTGAATCCATTCACCTTCACTTTCCTAATAGCCAAATGTGTGAAGATAGTGTTTATGAACACCTATAATGAGATTGTTCTCCTAGTTCAACCCCTTGGCGGGTTAGATTAACATTGAAAAAGTATTGAAGACTTCATATATTTACATGTAGGTGACCTATATGATCATACAATTATTTTCTCTTTAGAAATTGAAGTGTGCTCTTGATGTTCTTTTTAGTCCCAAAAATCTAGATATGTACTAATGGTACATTGAATGTCTTTAAATACCAAAACATAGCAACATGATGCATATTTTTTTGTAAAGTCAGATCTCATAATAATAAGTATAAAATCTGGGATATAAATTTGAAGGTCTAAATTTGGGGTTCATTCTTGCATGGTTCAAGTTTGAACTAAGTCAATATTGAGCCACTCAAAAATGAATCATAAGTTAAAAATGGTAATTTCATGACACAAAGCTAATCAATGGAACTAAGTATGGATAAAGATGGGAAAATTGCTAATAAATGATGAATGTGTGGGAATGAGTGTAAGAATAAATAGTGTGTGTGGACACAGATTGAGTTATTAGCCAAACTTAGTAAAAGAGTATGCCACTTGTCCATATGTAATTGTATTAAGAACATTCCACCAAGGTGGACATAAAACTAAATTGGAAATGACTAATAAATGATGAATGCGTTGAATTTAGTGTAAGTGTACAAATAGATAGTGTGTGGATAGGGATCGAACCATGAGCCGAGCTTAGTAGAAGAATACACCACTTGTCAATATATAATTGTATTAAAAACATTCCACCAAAATAAAAAAAAAACTATAATAAATACCATGAATATGTAAATTTCATCATTTCAATTATATAAAAAAATATAACTACAATAAATAACTCAAGAGAATTGCATTAGAATTAACAAGATAATAAAATTCTTTTAAGATATATTTCATGTCAAATCTAATCAACTAGCATAAATTTCTTAAATACCTCAACTAGATAAAATACATTGAGAAAAAGCCGCGGGAGTAAACACCGGATTTGAGTGATGAGTGGTTTACACGAAATAGCAGGTATTAAATAGTTAATTATTTAATCAAGATTCCATCCAAAACAAGGGATAACTGTACCGTGTGGGACTCGAACATAGAACCTCATCAATAATATATTTTATATTTAAATTAAAAAATAAAAGGTAGACGAAAGTGTGAAACAAACGCACACTTTAAGAAAGTTTTAATACTTCTTAGTTTCTAAGAATCTATCTTTCAAAGTTGTCGATATTTGACTCACCTCAATTCCACCGAGAACGTTCTGGGTTGGACCCGAGCCTTCTCCTAAGCGACGCCACCGGCAGGAGAAACTACGCGATGGTTTACTGGTGCCGTGTTACAATGAGCCATTGGTAGAGGTTATAAATAGGGTTTCTGGGTCTTTCCAAACACATCCTGAAAAGTTTGAAAAGATTTCTAAGTTAGGAAGCTTATTTTTTCTTGAGTCCATCTGTGTAAAGATTTCGATTTGCATTTTTTGTGTTGAAGTAAAAAATACAGCATGCAGATATTCGTGAAGACTTTGACAGGCAAGACCATCACTCTGGAGGTGGAAAGCTCTGATACGATCGACAATGTGAAGGCAAAGATCCAGGACAAGGAGGGAATCCCTCCCGACCAGCAGCGCCTCATTTTTGCCGGCAAACAACTGGAGGACGGGCGTACGCTTGCTGATTACAACATCCAGAAGGAGTCCACCCTTCACCTGGTTCTCCGTCTGAGGGGTGGAATGCAGATCTTTGTCAAGACATTGACAGGCAAGACCATCACTCTGGAGGTGGAGAGTTCCGACACCATCGACAACGTCAAGGCCAAAATTCAAGACAAGGAGGGAATTCCCCCAGATCAGCAGCGCCTGATCTTTGCGGGCAAACAGCTGGAAGAGGGCAGAACCCTTGCCGACTACAACATTCAAAAGGAGTCCACCCTTCACCTGGTTCTCCGTCTGAGGGGAGGAATGCAGATCTTTGTCAAGACATTGACAGGCAAGACCATTACTCTGGAGGTGGAGAGCTCTGACACCATTGACAATGTGAAGGCTAAGATTCAAGACAAGGAGGGAATACCGCCAGACCAGCAACGCCTGATCTTCGCCGGTAAACAACTGGAAGATGGCAGAACCCTCGCCGACTACAATATTCAGAAGGAATCCACCCTTCATCTTGTGCTTCGTCTGCGTGGTGGGATGCAGATCTTTGTGAAAACCCTCACTGGCAAGACCATCACTTTGGAAGTGGAGAGCTCCGACACCATTGACAATGTGAAGGCGAAAATTCAAGACAAGGAGGGCATTCCTCCCGATCAACAGCGCCTCATCTTCGCTGGGAAGCAGCTCGAGGACGGCCGAACTCTGGCTGACTACAACATACAGAAGGAGTCTACACTTCACCTTGTCCTGCGTCTGCGCGGAGGGTTTTAATTTTTCCGTTTTATTCGTAACTCTTAGATATGTATTGGAGCTTTTCATTTAAATAAATAAATCTGTATCTATCTGTTTGTGCCATTTGCCTTTGCTCTTCTAAATGACAAATTAAATATGGATTTATTCAATTGGGGTTTTCTGGCATCAATAAGCGCAGAGATTTGAAAAATGTGTGGAATGAAACATTTTAACTTTTTAGATTTATAATCTATTCACGGCTTACAAAAATGAGAGATTGTTATGAAGAAAAATATGGCTGCATTTCAACATGTTAAGTAGTTTGGGAATAATTAGCAACAAAATCAAATTCTTTTTAATAAATCTGGTTGCATTTTAAGATTATTATAATTCAATTGCAATAATTTTCTGGAAACGATTGTTCAAAACAGAATCAAGGGTTGTTTGTAACTGTTGGATTGTACCATACATATGAGCAAGAGGAGAGAAAGGGAGAAATCTGGAACTATTAAGGTCTCTCTCTATTCAGAGGTTACAGGAAATTTTATGCTGGTTGATCAGTATGTGTTTGTAGATGTAAATCTGTGAGATATAGCCATTTACACATTCTTGCAATCTAGTTTGAAACAGAATCTTAACACACGTGAATTCATGCTCATGATCTGGTAATGCTTGAGATATAACAGAGAAGCTAACCTTGTTATGGTAGAAGATTGAGGGAAGACTTTGGTTTACGCATTTATGAGACTTGGCGATGGACATTAGAGGAGAAACTGGTAACAGGAATTTTTTATCTCTACACTTCGTTTTCTCCTTCCTATTCTGACCTTTTATTTTAAATTATTTAGTTTATGATTTTTTTAATTCATTATGGTTAACAAAAGAGATCAAAATATCAAGTATTACATTCGCTGTTCAGTTTTTTCCATGCTAGAAAATAGACATCTAATACTAGATTTTTGCCTCGCAGGGCATTAAGTATACTACTAATACTATCTTTACAAAAGTATTTTTGTTTCTTACATTCCTGTATATAACCACAAGTTTAGAATATTCTGCTGTACAAAAAGAGTAAATTCTACTAGTCTCTTTTTCCCTTGATTGTGATTTTTGTTTTATCACTGCTGCTGATTCTTTCCTCTTCCATTGAGTCTCTCAGGTCTGGTTTGCTGGTTTATGATTAATTTTGGTTAACGATCTCTTGTATTTATTTTGAATTATTATTATAGAATGTCTTAGCACTTGGAGTCTTGACAATAATGAACCATAGAAATTTCACTTGCCAAATTCTAAGACAATCTTTATTTTGCAAACCTTGGCCTTCCAAACCTCCAAAAATGAGAGCCATTCGAATGGAAACACTAAATTCAGGCACACCAAACATTCAAAATTGATTCTATTCTTTCGCACACACCTTCACATTATAATCTCATCATGGCTTCACTGCTTCTTTTCTATCATTTATTAGGAGAAATTAATCTCCAAAACCCAAATTTTATGTCCAAGCAGAAAACCCTAACATTTATTTGTTACACAATGGTTGAAGAATGCAGCTTTTGAAAGACAATGTTTTTCATTTTTTATCCCTTTTAATGCAATTTTTTTTTTTTTTTTTTTTTTAATAAATATCCCCAAAATTATTATTTTGAATGTGAAATTCACACTATCAGTGGTTTCATAATTTTTTTAATTTTTAGTCTTGTGTAGAAATGATATTACCTTTCAAATGGTAAATTTAAAGATGTAGAGATAATTGAAATAATAAATATGTTTTATTTATTTGTTTATCATGTAAATAACATTAATGTGAGATTTATAAGTGTGTCAAGATGATGTATAAAAAGATAGTAAAAATGATATTTAGAGATAAATGAGTACCTATTTTTTTAAACATGAGTAAGGTATATATGAATTATACTTGGAAATGATCAAGCCATATAAAACATGAGTAAGGTATATATGAATTATACTTGGAAATGATCAAGCCATAAAGTGCATGTGTTATAATAATGTTGTAGTGTTAAAACAAAACATAACATAAACCATAAATTTGTTGTAATCCATGATTTGTTAAAATGTGTTTTTTGTTATTCTATGAGTAAGTTTTGGTGATTAAGAGCATTTGGAAGCCACCTCTTTGTATTTTTCACAATGTCATATTGAAGGAGAGGCAAGTGATTTGTATTTTTATGTTTGTAAATCAACTTTGTTTAAACCATAAATTTTTATTTTACAGAACAATTTTTTTTTAAAAAGAATAAAAAATTCATACAAGCTCTTGTAAACCTTAATCTTGAGCTTGATATTGAAGGGAGTTGTCAAAACAAAATCCTATACCACTTGAATCTCTTCCAACACTTATAAACTCTTAAAAAAACCAAAAAAATCTATTAGGGCATTAGAGCAAAACAAAACTTGAATTGTAGAATTAATTAAAATATTGAGGGTATTAACATTAATCTCTCACCATGCATCACTTGTACAAATACATTAAAAGCAACAATGAAGCAATTTGATATGGTGAAAAGTCAAATCCATTCCATCAATGAGGAATGTAAAAGGAATGAGGAATGTAAAAGGAGTCATTTGACATTTTTTTCTAATAAGGTTATATTATGATGAAGTTAAAGAAAAGAAAAAAGACACTTTGTATTATTTTTTATAAATCCACAAATAAATGTAGCCCTTGCACTAAACTAAAAGATATTTTCTATTCATTAGTATACTGACATTAAAATAATTGTTGAAATATGTGGTATATGGTGTTAGATTAGCCTGTTTGTAATAATTATGAGGTACCTCTACATTTCTTTAGAAAAAAATTTATGAATTTATACTCTAATATTTCTAATTATTTTGATATTAATTTTTTCAAGGTAGTGACAAAATATCTATCTAGGATAGAGAGGGGCCTTGTTGAGCACCAAACTATCTATCAAGATTACCAACCCAAAAATTAATTCATTATGTGATGGTGTCATTAGTCGTCAAGGGACTATAATGAAGTAACTTCTTGTAGCATCATAAATTGTCACCTTTGACAATTTCACACTATGTTTTGCTCCCTTTTAAGTTATTGGACTTAATTAAGCACTTAATTTCCTAAATTATGCATTCCACAACTTATTTTAAACATTTAATGACAAATTATAAGCATAAAACGAATGCTCTCATTTAATACTTTGCTCCCAACTCAAGTTTCAGAAAATAGGTCTAGGACACTAGTGCCTAGGGCGCCTATGTCCCCTTATTTTGACTCCAAATTTAAATATGTCGGTGTCAATATTTTATTATTAAAATTTCAAATATCTAAAGTTGGCTATTGGGATTTTTTTTGTTTGGGAAATTAGAATAATAGCATATAAACACCTAGCAAGTTGGAGAATTTATGATCAAGCAATTATCAAGAACATTATCCAACAAGTCAAGAGCAACCATTAGAGATTATTGCAGCAATTTAAGATCCAAACATCATGTCAAAATGTATGTGAGTGTGTTAATGTTTATGTTTTCATATTATTTGTGAAGGCTAATACTTATTGGTCTCCAAGCAATTCAAGTTAATAAAGTAATATCCAAGCCTCGAGGAGATGTGTATGACTTCAATCCTTCAAGGAAGCCATTGAATGGTGGTGAATTGAGGCACTTTATAGATTCATCGTTCCTTCCTATCAATTATCTTTCTATTTGTAATGTTGAAAAATGTACTACTTTACACTTTCACACTATGTTTGCATCCCCCTAATTAATTGGACTTAATTAAGCCTTTAATTAGCCCAATTACGCATTCACAAGCCTAATTAATTTTGTTTTCCTAAAGGGAAACCCACATTTAATCAATGCATACACTTAATTACACATCTTGCAAAATGTGTGTTCTAGGTTTAGGGCCTAGGATCCATTCACCTTTCAAGGGTGAATGGATCCCCCTTAAGTCTTGGGTCCCATTTTTAATATGTTTTTGACAAAATTTTAATGATCCAAATCCAAATTGCAAAGGTCAGCTGGTGATGTTTAATTGTTGAGTAATTAAGGAAATGCCTATAAATACAAGGTCCTTTTATCAATTCAAATCTAACAAGCTAGAGGTGAACTTCACAAGAGCAAAGACTATCGTCAAGAGCATTGGATAACAGATTTATCAGTCATTTATTATCCTATCTTGATGTCGATTTATGTGTGTTCATGCATGTTTTTGAGCTAACATTGTGATGTAGGTTTTAAGTTTCAAGCAAGCATTCAAGCATCAAGATCTATCAAGTAATCAAGTCATTTCATGCAAGATTAAGACCTTAGAGAGATGTGTTAGACTTCATTCCTCTAAGGGAAGCCATTAAAGGGTTTGGTGAGGTGCAAAAATCTTTGTTCATTCATCATTTCCTTCATTTTTATCATTATTTCATTATCAAGATTTAATTACCAAACTAGGGTTTGACCAAGGCAAACCCTTATCCACCAAAAACAAACATTTTTCTCCTCTCTTTGTATGTGTAGATTTACAGGTAAAGAAGGATTGAAATTGGATAAAAAATCCAATTTTACAAAGTTGTCAAAGTTGTCAAGACACGGAAACTCACCTACAGGTTTTATTTTTGACTTTCCCACAGTCAAAACTGGGGGAATCAGAAGCTTAGATCTAGGATTCGAGGACTAAAAAAAGAATTTTCAAAGCCTTGTACAGAGACCCATTCACCCGTGGGAAAATATGTCCTTCATTAGAGCTTGAAACCCACTTTTGGAGCTAGGTAAACACCATCCTAGCCTTCTCAAATTTGTTGGTTAATGGTTGTTTCTACTAGTGCTATCATAATACTTACACATTCAAAGTGTTAGACTCATAGGTTTGATTTTTAATGCACTTTTATTCTTCTTCAAAAATTGTTATTCAATCATTTATGTCATAAGGAAGTTAAGGCAACATAGTGTCCAAACCTAAGGTTGACTCACCTTAAGGGTTGTAAGTCAATTCTAATCATTTGTGGCACTATCCCTCCTCCTAATGAACATGGAAAAGGTGGATTTGTAATTAGGTTGACACCCCCTTTTGCTTTTTGGTTTAGGTCCCTCATCTCACACCTCATTTTTAGGTCTCCTATCCATCTCCCCTCTTTTCCTATGTTTCATTTTGGTGAACTTGACATTGTGCATCCTAAATTTTGACTTAGAGATATTTAAAACCCTAGATATAGATTTGGATTAGTGTGTTTTGCATTAGTGTGCTTTTGCATTGTATTTAGGGCTTAACTTTGCATGTTTGCATCATTTAAATTCATAAAAATATAGAAATTTTGCATTAATTTTGCATACATATTGCATTGTAGTTACATCAAGAGTATCTTTTAAACATTTAGATTCAAATTTCTTTCCGAAAGTTGTCACTTTGTTCACTATTTATCACTAATTGCACTTGCATTAAGACACTTAAAACTGGAAAAATCTGTCACAAAATTCACAATCTGCAACCTAAAACAGAAAACTCAAACATCAAACCAAAAACACAAACTTTATTTTTCCAACCCCTCTACAAAGACTCATTCATCCTTGGGTGAACCTGTCCTTGTACAGGTGCTTTTTCAAATTTATGGGCATCATTTTGTCTCCATTTGCTTCATTTCATTTTGTTGTCAGATTTTTGTTTCAATTTCAAAAAATAGGAAATTCTATGCTTTCTTACATTAAGTTCAATTGGTCAAATTAAGTGCATTGTTAGAAATCTAAATTTGCATTAAAAAAACATCATTTTTAGGTTCTTTGCACCTTAACTAGTCATTTTATTAGATTTAAAATATTGCGTTAACATTTGCATTTTAACAACTTCATCATGGATATGTGTTTTGGTAAAATATGGGTGTCCTTGAGATCTTTGGTAGACGTTTCAAGTTGTGTGTTTGGTGATGACCCTAATGCAATTGAGCCTATTCATGAATTTTCACTGCCTAATGAATGTCCCCGTGAGGTGGAAATCTTAGGCCAAGAAGAAGATAGCATGCAACAATTCATACAAGACTCCCTACAAAACCTTGAGAACAATGCATCCTTCTATACATCCATGCAAACACCTCCTATAATCCCATCACTTGATATGTTCAACCTTTTGCATCCCAAAATTAAAACACATAGTGTTATCCTTGAATTCAATTGCGCTTAATTCATGAGATAACCCTTACGAAACTTTTACATTTTGTAGCCTATGTTCTCTAAGCACACAAAACAAGGAAAATCTTACTTACCCTCATGTGTGGTCCCAAACCTTGAAAAGTCATTTTGGGTGATTACCTCTTTTCGCCTTTTGAAATTTGCAAAAAGGAAAAAAAATACAAAGGTTTAATTTTTAAAGTTAGTCATTTTTCCTACACATACAGGAGCACTGAAATTCAATGCCCTTGCATACTTGGTGCAAAAAATAAAACATGCAGGAGTGTTGATTTTCAACGCCCCTGCATGTCTTTCACAGTGTAAATTGGACATGTATCAATGCTAAATTTTAGTGTTGTTACATCTTCAATTTCACACGAGTGCATTTATTACAGGTTTTTAATGTTGTTCTAGTGGGTTTTAATTCATTTTTAACCCTTTTTAATTTCATTTTATCTGTTTCTCTTCCTCGTTTGAAGTTTTCTTTGTGCTCGTGGTTTTTGAGGAAGTTATCCTTGGATCCTTCACGACCTTGAGCGGATTTTGATCTGTTTGCTTAGGTTTTTTCATCACCTTTCACTTTTTATGGGTATGTATAGTTTTTCTGCTCTCTTTTTTTTTCCATTCTTTTGTATAAACTCGTGGATAGGGTTTTTGGTTGATGTTTTAATTCCTTTTTCTTTTTACTATGAGTTTGGTTTATTTCGGTTTTTATTTTATTATTTGTTCATCCATTGTTTATGCCCTAATATCAATTCTTAACCCATTAGGGTTTTTCCTCTATTTGGGTTATTTTTTGTTACTTCACAGGGTTTAAATCCCATGAGTCATTCCCATGAACCTGTGGTTTTACCCATTGCACTATCAATAAGCATAGAAGGATGGTTGGGTTTTAAAGCCTGATTTTTATCCTTTGTGTTGTCAAAACTGTCATACCATCCAACGCATTGAGTATCATAGAGGAAAAACCCTTATACATAAACTACCACAACATTCACATGTAGGCAAGGTTTAAACCATGCACCACAGGTTGCATCCAATAAGCCCTGCATGATCATTCGACCCTCAGTATTATCTTTATGTGAAAAGTTGACATTTTTTCTCGTTGTTGCATGTTTGCAACTTACCAAACTTTACATGCCAAAGCGGTAAAATTTACTGCATGATTGCACCCTTTAAATCGACTTGCGATTTACTCAAAGGCATGTATGGTTGGGGTTTTCCCTGCCATTGCATGTTGAAAACATGTCAACCATACCAAACGAACCTTACATGTCAGAGCAACAAATTTTACTTCTCATACAACCTTTTTGTAAATTACATGCAAAATTAGGAATTTTTCCTAATAATACATGTAATCACATTGAAACATGCAAAGTTGCAAGAAACTCATTGCTCAAACATAATCAAGTGCTACTCGTTACTAAGTGTAAGCATGAAAGATTTTCCTGCTTGGACACTTATAAGTTTTACCTCATGCAGAGTCGAAAAAATTTCTCGACCTTGCATCAATTTTTTTTTACCTCATGTAAGGGTGCAAAAAATTTCTGCCTTTACATCCAAGCATACAAACCACATGCAGAAGCACTAAATTTTAGCGCTATTACACTCAAATGCAAAACTTCATGCAATGCTCAAATTTTTTCTACCTTTGCATCCAAGTTGCCAAATTAGATGCACCTTCTTAGTGTTTTAGCGCCTTTGTACCTGAACCTCTCAAGCATATGTAGTAGCTCAAAATTTTCCCACCAGTGCATGAAACCCTTATTTTTCTCTAACATCTAACCTTCTTGCTGCAGTTTCCTTTGTATGTTTTCTGAGACATTTGCGCTTAAGTTCTTGAAAGGATACGAGTGTTTTACTTTGCACAAAGCATCTCCATCAATGTCTGAGCTATATCCAAGTAAAAAATTCATGAAGTACAAGTATCAAGAGGTTTTCCCGACAACCTCAATTTCTTCCAACATTGATGAAATAAAGGAAACGAAGATAGGAAATGTTGAGATGTCTAAATTTTTGGAGCGTACGAAGAAGCAACCCTTGAGTGAGAATATGAGATACATTACACGGAAAGTAACATTCAGTTGGTTTCCTCCTTTTTAATTGGCACACACAATCCTAAGTGTGTGCTTGCAATGGCTACACATTATAACAAGGATGATAGAAGTGTGAGAGATCTTGATGGAAACATTGTCATCCGACTTGATGCAAATTTCTTTGACTTGATTTTTCAATTTCCTAGCATTGATTCATATGTAAATATAAAAATGAAAAGGCACAAGAGTATTATGATAAGGATTCATATAATTGTAGAAGGACAATTAATGCAAGATGGTTGAAGAATCCAAGGCCCAACATTTCAAGATGGTCAAAGAGTTTTCCTCAAAGTGACTTTATTGAGGAGATTAATGATTTGATTACTCTCCTTAGCAGAGTTAAAGGTTTTCCCACCTCTTCTACCTTCCAAGAATGGATGTACTTATACATTCATGTTATCAAGAAGAGGAAACAATAGATTTATTGGGGACAACATATCCGTGATGTTATTCAAGAGAAACTTGTGAAGGTGCATACTTCTTTCAAATTCTACATGAACTCATATTTGGTTTATGCTACAACATCAATGAGGAGATTTCTAGGACTTACATTTGAGGGTGATAGGAGGCACATACTAGTGTGTCAATATTATTTGCAGTTGACCTTGAATAAGAGAATTCATCACTTTTGAAGGGTCAACAATGCATTCTTTTCCCCATTTCTATGTATGTTTGATAGGGAGCTGGAAAACAAGAGAGTCTCAGAGGAGGCGTGGTTAGTGGTCAAAAGATTTGGTTGCTTGTACTTGTAATTTCCTACTTCCACTTACCTTAGAGTTGGTTGTTTTGTTGGATAAGAGAATTCATCACTTTTGAAGGGTCAACAATTCATTCTTTTCCCCATTTCTATGTATGTTTGATAGGGAGCTGGAAAACAAGAGAGTCTCAGAGGAGGCGTGGTTAGTGGTCAAAAGATTTGGTTGCTTGTACTTGTAATTTCCTACTTCCACTTACCTTAGAGTTGGTTGTTTTTTTGGATACCCACATATGCCCCAAGTTATCCAAGTGACAATATTATCCTCATGGAGCTTTGTAGACAGATAATGGCTATCCATAGTAAACAAATGGAATCACATAAGCCAAGTTCCTAATTTCCTCTCTCCATAGGCAGATATTCAATTCTCACATCTCCAAATGCAATGGGTCACAATGAAGACCTACAAAAGGAGGTCCAACTTTGACTATAGGGGGCATGAAAGATAGAATCAAGAAGGTTTACACCCATGTGTACAAAATTGAAGATATATGGGCTGATTGTAGAACAAAAGAGGAAATTAGGAAATTGGATTATTTTTTATTGACCTTGGAGAAAATTGTGAACTTAGAGCTTGCAGATATCCTAGATGATATGGAAGATGATGAAACATCTTGGATCCCGTATATGAGAGGAACAATATTGCAGGGAATCCTATACCTACAATCTAGTGGTCTCAGAAGGAGATGACTTAAATTAGGGAGATATTTCAACCTATCCTTGCTAATACTAATGTTTGGCTATAGGAGAAGGGTATAAGGTTGAAACAATTCAACACTAGATCTAGGGAGGAAGAGCCAAAAGGGCATGTAGGCAAGAAAGATTAAATGAGGACAAAGAACAAGGGAGATGTACCTAGCTCAAGCAGAACCCCTAAACCAAAAATCAAGTCATTGTGAAAGGGAGTAAAATTCAAAATACAAAAGGGTCATCTACTATTTCTAAGGAAGTATCAATTCAAGAAGAACAACAAGGAGGAAGAGGTTTAGACGAGGAAGTACAGGTATCCCCACATGAGAATATTCCAAAAGACACCCCTGTTACTTCTTCACCCATTGTTGCTACCATGTCTACCCCTACTCCTCATGTTGCTTCTGTTGAATAGCCTTTTCCATCTACCACTGTTACTCCTTTTGTCAGTATTGTTTCCAATGTCGCTATTTTGACTATGCCTTCTATTTCCATTTATTCATCCCCAACCTTGAGATCCATTTTTGATAGTCCTAGGAATGAGTTTGGGGATGTTTTTGGTTCTCCTTCCAATATTTCAAGTTCATCTTTTCCTTCTTTTGATGTAACTTCACATTCAGAGTTAAAGTTTATATCAGAGTCTATGTAAAATGTAACAAGTATGGAAATTCCTTAAGCAATTTTGACTAACACCTTACCACTTGTTACTACTACTATTGTGAGTGCAACCCCTTCTTCTTAGACCATGACTGCTTTTCCAAAAGGAATTTTTTCTCCTCTTCCCCATTGGTTACAAAGTCAAACACCTAAGATAAAGAAGCAAGTTGTCTCTCTAGATGACTTCGACTTCGGTCAATTAGTGCCAGTGAAGAAAAAATTCATGAAGAAGCCAAAGAATCTTTCTAGGGTGTTGGTGGACAAGGCCGGATACAAGTATGTAGAGGTTGCATAGCCTCCTCCTAGAAAAGTGGTTGAATATATTGACATTTATGAATATTTGATCACCATGGTTGAGCTTGGAAAAAGAACCCATGAATCTTCCAAGGAAGATGCACAATTGACACTGGCTTCTCTTATTGAGAAGTATGATCGGGAGAAGAAGGTAAAGGATCGGTACAAAGCTAAAGTTGAACAAATGGCTTTAGTACTTCAAAAGATTACATAAACTTCTGAGTTTGTTAAACCCATGGCCATAAGCGTCAAAGACCCTATTATACAGAAGGCAAAAAAGACTCATTCTAGAGGCATAGCAGTTGGTGACTTTCTTGATAGAATGATGGAATATGGAACTCAACTCTTGAAATCAACTGTGGAAAGAATTGGCAACATGGAAAATGTCAAGACAAAACTAGAAAAAACCATTGAAACATTTTATGAAGATTTGGAAGAGATGGAAAATAGTCTAGGAGCTTAGACAAAACTGAAGGAACTCAAACTCAGTGTGCTAGTAGATATTGGGATAGCTCTCAATGGAGAGATTGTCATTGATGTCAAGGCAACAATAAAACATAAAATCAATGTCATCAAGGGTCCTATCAAAGATTTAAAAGAAGCTCAAAAAATCAATGAAGATAATGGTTCACATATTGCTACTAAAATTAAGGAGCTTCCATGTAAATTGTTTGATGACAGTGAGAAAATACGTCCCTCTAATTCAATTATCCAAGAGTATACATCAATGGTACAAAAGGAATTTGAAGATGAAGCTTTTTCAGTAGATTCAATGGACAAGTTGATGGATATTTAGCTCACTTTGGATAATCTAAAATTTGTTCTAGAAAGGCATCAAAAGGCTTTCAAAACCGTCAAGGACTGAATCACAAGAGTTCTTTCCATCTCCAAGCATACCTCAAGTCCTGATGATGAAGAAGTTCAAGCGATCCTGAAGAAATATGAGGAATTTTTGGGGAAAGACGGTGGAGAATGATGGACATGCTTTTGTTATACTTAGTTTATTTTCTAGCATTTTTTCTTTATGTAATTAGTTTTCGACATTTTACATGTCTTTTATCAATATGTAATTACATGTAAAAATAACACGAGTCCTAAATCAAATCAGACTATGTTGTTGAATAAGTCAAATTAGGTTAGCTTTTCATATTTTTTTCTCTCAACTCTCCTCTCTATATATGAGGGATTTTCTTTGTAAATATACCTTTTATCTTTTGGAAGCGAAGCACTTCCCATTTGAAGAACATATTGAAACATTGTGTTTAAGGTGCATATCAAATATCAATCAATAAAAGAGGTGAATTTTGCATCCAAACTTTGTTTTAGATCTTATTGGTTATATGTAAGATTGTTCTTATGTTTGTCTTACTACATTTTCTTGCAATTGGTTGATCAAGTGGTGTCATATCAAATAGTTGAAAGGGAATTCAAATCTACTATTGATAGTCTTTGTGCTACAATATTGTATTTGGAGTTTATGTTTAGTGTATCAACTTGGTTGGCAATTTGGAGACTTTGAGTTGCGGTTATTAGCTACGTTTTGTGAACCTTTTGGTGGCATATGTTGAAGTATTTGAGCTGCAACATGCTTCACATTTTTATTTTAAGAATCATCATTGGAAGCAACAAAAGTCTTTGAGCTTTTGTGGGTTTTCAAGCTACAAAACTCATTGGTATCTCTTTTGATTACTCTTACGTTTAGTCAAGTTGGATATTGGTTATCACTGATCTAAATGAAACTTTGAAGTGGATTACTTATCATAATAGTATTTTTGTAAAAGGAAAAACATTTTTTTCTGAAAAAAGAAAGAGAAAAGGATGACTCTAACACCCAATGGATAAATTTAGTGTACATAATCTAGGTTAGTTACTAGTTAGTTTAGAGAGAATTAAGAAGGGAGCCTCCCCTTTCTAAGAGGAGAGATTAAATCTCATCATAGCTGTAGTTGAAATCACCATTTTTTAATTAATCAAGTGATTACAAAATATTCACACAACAGTTTTTTGGCGACTCTACTAGGGATCGAACCCAAAGTCCAAATTTTACGGGTTTTCAAGCTATGAAACTCACTAGTATTTCTTTTGATTACTCTTACATTTAGTCAAGTTGGATATTGGTTATTACTACTCTAAATGATACTTTTAAGTGGATTACTTATCGTAATAATATTTTTGTAAAAGGAAAAACATCTTTTTTATGAAAAAAGAGAAAAGAATGACTATAACACCCAATGGATAAATTTAGTGTACATAATCTAGGTTAGTTACTAGTTAGTTTAGAGAGTAGTAAGAAGGGGGCCTCCCCTTTTTTAGAGGAGAGATTAAATCTCATCATATCTATGGTTGAAATCACCATTTTGTAATTAATCAAGTGATTACAAATTATTCACCCAAAAAAAATTTAGCGACTCTACTGCGGATACGATTACACAACCAAAGCCTCATGCTTTCAGTTGAAGTAGAAAAGTATACCAGTTCCTTATTGTGATTGTAATTATCTTTTTATTTCTGATTTTCTTTTTATTTTAAAGATTGCACTTTGGTAGACAAAAGCTATATGCGCAGTCAAAGGGTGCAAGGTCAAGTCAATCCGACATTTGAACTATTGAGGAAACATAACTTTGATATTCTTCCTCCAAGGATGAGATCACCTCTGCAACGCACAAGGAGTTTCCCTCCTCGAAGTGTAAGATCACCTATTCCAAGTGAAGCTTCTAGCATTCAAAGAGCTTTTCCCATAACACCAGTTCAAAGCATTATCATTCCCCCTTTCAATCAAGGCATAATGACAGCTCAACCACCTCACAATCCTTTGGGTAATGCCTTTGGTCCTTTGAGATTGGAGCCACCTTTACATGAACTTCCTTAGACTTCACACAAGAAAACCCCCAAGTTTTATGGAGATGGAAAGAAACACTCAAACGAGCATATCGCTGCATTCTATATTGTATATGGGGTTCTCGATGTAGAACATGAGGATGCATTAATAAGGTTGTTTGTTAAAACTTTACAAGGAGTAGTAGTTGATTGATTCTACAATCTCACTGCCAAAACTATCAAAAATTGGGCTACTCTTTGAACCAAGTTTGAAGAAAGATTTAACCCCGTTGAAGATGCCCATGCCTTGCTAGATCAACTTACAATGATGAGGAAATAATCACATGAACTCATGCGTGAGTTCGTAGAAAAATTTAATCAGTTGAAAACTAGGATTCTAGCTAATGCTTAGCCAACACCTCACAATCTGAAGTGCTTCTTCATTAATACGTAGTTTCTGGAGGTAAGTTTCTTATTGTGGAGAGCTAACCTAGCTAATCTTGTAGCAACTCAAACATTGGCTACTAAGGTTGAAGATGATTTGATTCTTGTTGGAAAGATAAGAAAGGAATCAAATAGAAATAAAGGATAAACATCTTCAATCCCATCTTCAACAAGCACCATAGATCCTATGGTGCAAAGGTTAGCAAATGAATTGCTATCTTTGAAGAAGCAAGTTTCTCAAGGTTCATCTACTCTTTCCTACAAGGATGTTCCAAGGAGAACCTATCCTAATTCTTCCAATTATCCTAGAAATGCTACAAGGAACCAAAATAGACTTCCTACACCACAAGGAAGACTTGTGCTAGAAGCGCCTCTTACTAATGCAGTAGTGGGATACTATGAAGTTGAGCAAGAAGATTTTTCACATCTAGAATATCACTTAGTAGATAACACCAATCTCTTCCAGGAGGAGGAAGAAGGGGTGATCCCACAATAGTGGTTTACACTTTTTTGGACGTCCTGGTTTTTGCTTAAATATCACTGCATTTTATATTGCATGTGGGGTTCTCGATGTGGAACATGAGGATGTATTAGTAAGGTTGTTTGTTGAAAAATTATAAGGAGTAGTAGTTGATTGATTCTACAATCTTGCTGCTAGAACTATTAAAAATTGGGCTACTCTTTGAACCAAGTTCAAAGAAAGATTTAAGCCCGTTGAAGATGCCCATGCCTTGCTAGATCAACTTACAATGATGAGGAAAGAATCACATAAACTCATGTGTGAGTTCTTAGAAAAATTAATTAGTTGACAACCAGGATTCTAGCTGATGCCCAACCAATACCTCACAATCTGAAGTGCTTCTTCATTAATACGTAGTTTCCAGAGGTAAGTTTCTTATTGTGGAGAGCTAACCTATCTGATCTTGTAGCAACTCAAACATTGGCTACTAAGGTTGAAGATGATTTGATTCTTGATGGAAAGATACGAAAGGAATCAAATAGAAATAAAGGAAAAACATCTTTAGCCCCATCTTCAACAAGCACCATAGATCCTATGGTGCAAAGGTTAGAAAATGAATTGCTATCTTTGAAGAAGCAAATTTCAAAAGGTTCATCTGCTCTTGCCTACAAGGACATTCCAAGGAGAACCTATCCTAATTCTTCCAATTATCCTAGCAATGTTGCAACAAACCAAAATAGACTTCCTGCACCACAAGGAAGACTTGCACTAGAAGCGCCTCTTACTAATGCAATAGTGGGATACTATGTGTTAGAAACCAAGATCAGACATGCAAACCAGAAAAAGCCTTCCACAAGAGAAAAATAGAAAAAGCAAGAGCAATTTGCATAAAGATGTGAAAATGAATAATATTCAAGAATTTTGAGAAATTACAAGGGATAAATTGCTTTATAAAAGCAATGTATGCATAACCCTAATTTTGACCTAAAAACAACTCAACTAAATAAAACTTACTTATTAATTAAGTAAACTTAATAAAGTGTAATTAAATAATTAATTACACCAACACCCCCCCTTAAGTACAACTTAGGGAGACTAAAAAAGCATGCACCTAATGCTAGGATGAATGCAAGAAAGAATGAATGGGTCCCAACAACAAGGCCTGATCAGGTACCCATGTACAAATGCAATGAATGGGAAAGAGGAGAAAACCTAGTGGGACAAACCCCCCCTTAATGAGATGACCTGCTGCAAAGAAGCACTGGAAGAACATTGGAATCCTAAATCTGGAAAACAACGAAAGATACTTTTGTTTACAAGAAACCATATGAGAGTCACTGAAGGACTCAGGCGAAATCATGGTATTGCAACAACCCCGATGCCAAGGAACACTAGAAAAATCACAAACTGGAACAACCTTGGAATCTATGAAGCAATAGTAGATGAATAAATGATGCCCCCCATAAGAGGGAACGATATGATCAAAGAATCTGGAAGCTATGTGTATCTCGATGTCGATGCCAAACTGTGACTAAAACTGATCCATAGGAGCAAGTACCATGAAGATTCTAGAACATTAACCATAAAATGAATGGCCCTCAAACTAAGATGTGACCCGATGTGAATCTGATGTGATTCGGGATCATTAACCATAGGCTCTCAATCTAAGATGTAAATCAATGTGAACCAAAATGTGTCAAGCTATGAGGAAGATGTGGCCAAAACAAACTACATAATCCAAACACAACTCATGCGAGTTGTCATCAATATGAAGATGAGATCAAAGTGCAACTACACTCTAATCAAATTATTATGCAAGAAGCCCCCCTGATGGAACTTTATATAAGTTCATTTATTACAATGACCCATGATTGTAAAAGGAGAACATGCAAAACATGCGTAAATTAAAGAGAAAATGCAAACCTAGTGCAAGAAAATAAGAAAGAACTTGCATGCACAAACCAATGTTCACATCTACCTCCCTGATAAAGAAGGCCTCAGATTTGTGTAGAGGACTAAATCAACTTTCTGATGCCACGACAATGGCAAAAAAAGGATAACTAAGTCAAAAGATATGCCCTCCAAAGCGAAAAATGCTTCATCTGAGTTCAAATACCTACAAAATAAAACTGGAGAAAAATCAGAAAAAAATATCTTCACCATTGGATAGACATTAGAATCATCTTTCCAACAGTATATCATTTGCGAAAAATGGACACCGTACGCAAAAGTTACGCCCGATTTTGTAAAAGTGCTCCAAAATGGCCAATTTGGCCTACAGATAGCCCAGGGGGCTAAAAAACTTTTGGCCCCTAGTCCTATGCGTGACCAAGGGCTGGTGGGAAGGGGGCTGGGGTAGACCCCCTGGTCATCCATATGACTGGGGCGGGGGCTGGGGTCGGCTAGGGGCCAGACGCAAAGCTCCTAGTCCTCCATAGGACCGTGTTTGGCTGTGAATAGAGCCTACAGGGACTAGCACCTGGCCGGCGGCGGATCGACGATGGAGGTTGGCGGTGGTGGTGAACTAGTGGCCGCTTGGTGGCTGTTTGGTGGTCATTGGGCGGCAAGATGATTTTGAACTGCATGAGTTTTCCAGTGTTTCGTGGCATCAGGTTTGATGTTGCTTTATCAATGATTCCTTGAGTCAATCAGTGATTCTCATATGGTTTTAGTAGTAAAAAAAAGTATCTTTCCTTGCTTTCCAGATTCAGGTTCCAGTGTTACTCCATAGTGTTCTTCCAATGCTTCTTTACAGCAGGTCATCTCATTGTAGGGGGGTTTTGTCCTATTGGGTTTTCTTCTCTACCTCATTCATTGTATTTGTAAATGGGTACCTGATCAGGCCTTGTTGTCGGGACCCATCTTTGCTTTCATGCATCTTTTCCTTAGTGTTTTAGCTACTTCCTAAGTTCATCTTAAGGGGGGTGTTAGAGTAATAAGTTAATTCACTTAATTAATTACATCATATTGGTTAATTAATTAAGTCAATTATCACTTTAGTTACTTAAGCTAAACTTAGGCACATTAATAATTATTTATTTATTAATTATTAAGTGTGCACACTAGGGTTTCCCTTTTAGGTTTCCTTTAGGGTTTCATGACCTTCATAAGGATTGATCTCATTGTAATTATTTATTCTCTTAATGTATTTTTCATCTTGAGGCTTGCAGAGCATCTTTGTTGTTTTGTACATCTTTCTTTCTTTGTGATAGGTTATTGCATGCAGGTGATTCTTGGGGTCTGTGAAGTTGGGTTTCTCAACTTCTACAGTATGAATTTGAGCAAGAAGATTTTTCACAACTAGAATATCACTTAGAAGATAACACCAATCTCTTCCAAGAGGAGGAAGTTCATATTTGGTTGGAGACTCTAACATTGGTTTCTTGCAATATGAAGAAGGATCTAAGCAAGAGGAGGAAACTTTTTCCGATGCTTATGTTGTGTTCACCCATTCATAAAATCATCTTGATCATCCTCAAGGTGATGCAACAAAAGAAAAGGATAGCCCATGTTCACCAGTTACAATTTCTAAGAGGGGAACTCCTTTATTGGTCCAACCAAAAGATACAATAGAAAATAAGAAAGTAAGTACCTCCCATCCTCTTGCATCTTCTTCTATGCCTAAGACCAATACTCCAATTCCTAAGAATAGTATTCCAGTTCCTAGGTTTTCAAATGAAAATATATAATCTTCTTTAATAAATTCCTATCAAGCATTTGATATAATAGACCATGCAAATAACATCAAGATCCAGATGTCAGAAGCAAAATATCTCAAGGCTAATCCTGACTAGTTTGACAAACTTGTTAAATTTTTCAAAGACAAGGAAACCCATCCAAGATGAGGTTCTTCCCAAGTCATACCAGTTGTTCCCAAGCCTAGGCTTTTGCAAAGTAACTCGGTTCCAACTCCTTCATCTTGAACCATATATTTTTGGGCGTGAGGCTTATAGACTACTCTTGCACTCTTAGGATGTTTCACCTAAAAGGAGAGAGATAAACCTCACGAAAAAATCAATGTGGTTCCCTCAAATTAAGATGCGTATGATGCTATTAAGGCTAAATGAGATGATCTAAATGCAACTAATCTAAGTAAATGACTAATTATGAATGCAAAACCTAAGAAATATGCAATGTTTGAAAACACAATGCGATATGCAAACATGAACTAAACATGAACAAATGCAAAACAGAAAAGAAGGTTGAATCAGAGTGCACCTAGGTAGAGAATGAAGAATCTAGAGTGTTTTGAATGCTAAAAGAGATCACTGAAAATCACTAGTGGGACTCATTTGCCACTAATGGCGAATTAGTCTTGCTTCTGATGAAAACTTTTGGAAATAGGTTTCTAAGTGTCAGGATCAGGAATCTGACAAAATATAGATTTCCAGCCTTAAGGTGGGACTCATTCGCCACTGATGGTGAATCAGTCCTCTGCCAAAATTCTGTGAATTCAGGGACCAATTCTATAGCACCAGATCTGAGGTTGTCTAGAGCTTGTCAGGTTGATGGAGTCAAATCTACAAAAAATAGACTGTAGGTTGTCCCAAGCTTGAAATAGGTTGCAGTTGACTTGAAACACTTTGTTGACTTGTTGACCACCTTTCAACACCTAATTGCTTGATAAGTTTGCATACAGAAGTCTGCAAACACACATACAAAAGGGGAAAAATGGTTAAGGGTTAGATTATAGGGATTTGCCTTGGTCAAATCCCACTTTGGTAATCAAACCTTTAATGAAGAAATGGAATGAAATGAACAAGGAAAGATGAATAAACAACATGTAAATGTCCTAAACTCACCAACTTTGTTGAAGAAATCTAAAGATATATCAATGGTTGCTCCAAGATACTTGATTAATGCTTGATTGAATTATGCAAAGTGCTTGAATGCTTGAATGAATGATTGAATTAGTGAACTTGATGAATGGGGGTTAAAATGGATGTAAAAACACTTATTTATACACACTTGTGCCTTAGTAATCTGAAGATACCTCATCACAGGCCAACATAAGGTGATTTTAAATAAAAACCCGAAAGAAATTTTGAAATATTTTAAATTTTGAGCCAAGAGGGACTCATTTGCCACTCATGGTGAATGGGTCCCACCTTGGACTTGAAAGTGGGTGTCGGGAATTATCTTGCATTTAATGTTGTCTCTCGGGTTTACATTCAAAAACACACTTAATTAAGCCTTATAAGGTCATAAAGGGGTCAAATAAAGCATAAGAAAGGTGTAAATAGTGAAATTGAGCCTAGAAAAGCGTGAAATATTGTTACAAGACTTTACAACACTTCAAAATAGGACTTGATAAGTGATGAAAAGGTGATTTTTAGGTGAATTGTAATTAAAGGAGTCTAGAAAAGTGTAGAAATGTTTTACAACACCTTCACAAGATACGATAATTTGAATTTTAAGGACCTAATGTGAATGTTCAAGTCACATTACAACATTAAATCAAAGCAAAATGGACCAAGCATCGTGAAGAAAGACCTAAAATACCATGAAAATGTTATGGGGCCATTTTTCTACAACACACATCTATCCCCAAAAAGATTCATTTTACATCTCCTTGTTGGTCAATGGTTTTAAATTAAGAAATTGTGTTATCGATTTGGGTGCCTTTGACAACATGATGCCCTCCAAAGTGGCTATTGCTTTGGGTTTGAATCTAACAAAAACCTTTGGCTATTGTTTTTCAATGGAAACAAACAAGTGCCTCTTAGTGGGAAAATTAAAGATGCACAATTTGCATTTGTTGTATTCTCAAATAAGAAGATAAAAATGATTGTCTTGGTAGTTGATGTCATAACCTCATATGGGATATTGTTAGGGTGTAACTTCTACAAGGATGTAGGAGGAGAAATCAATATAGACTGGTCAGAGGCTAGTCTACCCGTCAAGGGGGTGATGCAAAAATTGCTTCTGAAAAGGGAAGCTAAATTTTCTATAACAAAGTCTTATGACCCAAGAGCCTAGATCCTCTTTGAGTCTTCAGGGATGGGCACATATTACCTAAAAACTGACAAAGATTCTGAGTCCTTAGATAGAGTTTCATGTAAAGAGTAGCAAATTGATTGCTCATATCCTTTATATAAAGAATCTTCTTCAGATAGAGAGACTTCTTTAGATGGAGAAACCTCTTCGGATGAAGATACCTTAAGTTTTGAAACTACTAGTTTAGGGGATCCAATTGAGGTTTGGAGTATTGAATTTGATGGTAGTTTCTCTTCTACATGATCTAGAGTGGGGAATGTTTTTATATCTCCGCAAGGAAAAATATTCCCTTTCTCTTTTAAACTACAATTTGATAATACAAATAACACTACAAAATATGAGGCATTGTTGTTAGGGACATGGAAGTTGCAAGTAAAAAGGGAATAAAAAACCTTCATGCTCAAGGTGATGTTGAATTAGTAGTTTGTTAGGTAAGAAACTGGTATCAAATGAAGAATGAAATATTAAGGCATTACCACAATCTCGTATGGGATTGTTTGAAGGTTTTGGCGCCTTTGATATTTTTGTAGTACTAAGAGAGTATAATGATAGATTTGATTCTTTAGTAGTGTCAACTACTTTATTGAATCCGCACAAGGACTTTCAGGGTACTACATATAATATTGAGCTAGTTTTTTGGGCAAGTATTCTGGATAACTCATAGATAACTGACATATTTTTAATGTCGATCATCAGATCGTTTCCTTTCTTCAAAAGGTTGAAAAAATTAATGAGTTTTATTTTGAAGGAAGCGACTCTCCTCCATGAGTGTGAATTTATGAAATAGATGATAATATCGGCAAAGAAGTCATGTAGATCAAAGGGAATAAGATTCCCAAAGGTTTGGTATCTCTCAAGAGACTTTTTGACAAGCATGACTTCTATGTCAAAAAGCGACAACAATCTAATTCTGAATCATCAACGGAAATTGAGCAAGTCAATTTGGGAACTAAGAAAGATCCCAAGATGGTGAACATCAACAAATGCTACATGCTAGATGAGAAAGATAAGTTTGCAAAGTTATTATGGTAGTACATGGATGTGCTTGCCTATTTTGACGAAGACTTGAAATATTTCCATCCAAAAGAGGTAGGACATGAGATTCCCTTAAAGGTAGGTTCTTTTCCTCACAAGTAGAAATAGATGCAATACAATCCAAAAATTTTAGGTACTATTCTTTTCTAAATTCAAAACATTCTTAACACAAGAATTATCTTTCTTATTCACCATGCAACATGGATAGAAAATACCATTCCATTTCAGAAAAAGAATGTGGAGATTTGCATCTGTGTGGATTTTAGAAACTTGAACTAGTTTTTAGCGAAGGGAAATTACCCCCTACCGGTAATGGACCGTGTTGAAGATAGTGACAAGATCCAAAATGTTATCTATGTTGGATGGATTTTCGGGATATAACCAAGTGGAGGCAAGCAAGGAAGACTAACACAAAACTGCCTTCACCATGCCATGCGGTACTTTTTCTTGTCATAGAATTCCTTTTGGTCTAATCAACGTTGGTGCTACATTTCAAAGGGTGATGGACTTGGCCTTTCACAATGTGATGGGTAAGTTCATAGTTGTATATATTAGTGAATTGACCATATTTTCCAAGATCCATCAAGATCATCTACATCACTTGTAGCAAGTTATTGAGAGGTGTTGATAGCATGGTATTTCCCTCAACCCCAAGAAGTCAATTTTCAGGGTTATCAAAGGTAAAATACTTGGTCACATTGTGTCTAAGGAAGGTATCAAGATTGATCCAAAATAGGTCAATTCAATCCAAGGTCTTCCTTTACCTTCAAGTAAGATGGTCATCCACTCTTTCTTTGAAAAGGTAAATTTCTTGTGGAGGTTTGTCCCTGACTTTGCAAAAAAGACACTTCATATCATTGATATGGTGAAAGGTAAATCTATCTTCCATTGGAGTGTAGAAGGAAAAGTTGCATTCAACGACATCAAAGAAGTCATTGTACATGCTTCAATTCTTGTCTTCCCTGACTACACCAAGGACTTTATCATGTATAGCTATGCTTCTGAACATACACTATCTGCAATATTGGTGCCATAGAACAATGAGGGGATTGAATCTCCTATAGCATTCATGAGTTGTCCATTGAAGGCTCATTAGTTGAAATACTCACCAATGGAAAAATATTCTTTTGATGTGGTTAAGGAAGTTAATCATTTTTGACCTTACATACTTAACTCACATGTTGCATTAATGCCAGATTCCATAGTCAAGTCATTCTTGATACAACAAGAGTTTGGTACCAAAAGAGGTAACTGGATTGCCAAGATCCAAGAATACGACATGGAGACCAAGCCCACTAAGTTGGTACATGGGAAAGGTTTTTGTAAGCTAATAGCTAATAATAAGCTAGAAGAAGTATCTAATGATGAGGAAGTAAGTGTTGAAGAAATTCCTATAGTCTTGTTTGTCAGAACGACTGAAAAATGATATTCAAATATTGCTCACTTCCTTACTTATGGAGAATGTCTTGAACACTTGAATTTCAAAGAAAAGAGGACAATCAAACTCAAGGCTGTGAACTTCATCCTTTGGGATAACAGTTTGTATAAGAGGATTCTTGACGGTACCTTTCTACGTTGCATAGATAAAGCACAAAAAATAAAGTTGTTGGAGTCATTTCACAACTTAGCACGCGAAGGACATTTCTCAACACTAGTAATAGCTCACAAGATCTTACGAGAAAATTAGAACTGGCCCACACTTTTCCAAGATGTGTACATATAGGTACGTAGGTGTGAATTATGTCAGTAGTTCGTGGGGAAACCCAAGCTAGTTGTACTTCCCCTCAAGTCGGTGATCATTGAATAACCCTTCTAGCAATGGGGTATAGATTTCATTGGCATAATCAATCCATAATGTAGTCCAGGGAACAACTATGTCCTAAAAACCACCAACTATTTCATCAAGTGGGTGAAAGCTATTCTAGTTAAGCATGCTACTTTGGAAGTGGTATGCAATTTTCTTGTGCAAAACATCATTTCCTAGTTTGGTGTCCCAAATAAGATTGTAGCAAATAATGCTACCTACTTCTTGTCTAGTGAGATAACACAATTTTTCTTTGAACATGGGATCACACTTTCTCATTCTTTAGACTATTACCCTCAAGGTAAGGGTCAAGCAGAATCGAGAAACAAAAATTTGGTCACCATCATTAGGAAGTTGGTGGACGAGAATCAAAGATCTTGGCACAAAGAATTTTATGATGTGTTGTGGGAAGATCATATTACCCCCAAACAGGAAATCAATATGTCATTGTTTCAACTCTTGTACGGGTTGAATGCAAAAATTCCTATCACTTTGGAATTGGCCAAGGCCATTGGATATGAAACTTTTGACAACTCTCTGGATAAGTGCATCATATTCCTTTCTAAATTGGAGGAGAAGTGCATTCAAGTGGTGGATCCCATTGTGAAACACCAAGGCCAAGTCAAAATTATTTTTGAAAAAAAGGCAAAGTCTCGTGATTTCCAAGTTGGAGATCAAGTCCTCTTGTGGGACAAAATAAGAGAACCTAAGGGTATGCACAAAAAGTTTGATTCCTTGTGGAGAGGACCATTCATAATTCACCAAATTTGTGGTGAAAATAGTTTTCTACCGGCATACCAGGATGGGACTCCTTTTTCACTGCCTCATAATGGACAACATTTGAAGCTCTTCACTCAATGAGGTGTCAAATAAGTTTGTAAATATTTTTACAGTTTTTGTGTCTTTTTCTTTTGTCTTTTATGGTTTTTTTGTGTTGCTTGACTCTATAGCCCAATGGACAGATGAAGGACCTTAGAGTCTAGGACTATTCTCCCTTCGATCATTTCAAAGGATGATCAAAGACAACTCCCTAGTTAGAGCCAACTGTTATCCTCAAATTCAATTGCGCTCAATTCATGCGATAACCCCTACAAAACCTGTTCACTTCATAGCTATGCTCTCTAAGCATGCAAAATGAGGAAAATATTATTTTCCCTCGTGTGTGGTCCCAAACCTCAAAAATTCATTTCAGGTGATTACCTCTTTCCACCTTTCAAAATTTATAAAAAGGAAAAAAATTGTAAACATGCCTCAGTTTTAAAGTTAGTCATTTGTCTTGCACATGCAAGAGCACTAAAATTCAATGCCCTTGCATACTTGGTACAAAAAATAAAACATGTTAGTGGACAAGGCCGAATACAAGTATGTAGAGGTTGCACAACCTCCTCCTAGAAAAGTGGCTAAAGATATTCATATTTCTAAATATTCAATCACTAGGGTTGAGCTTGGAAAAACAACCCATGAATCTGCCAAGGTAGATGCATAGTTGACATTGGCTTCTCTTATTGAGAAGTATGATTAGGAGAAGAAGGTAAAGGATCAATACAAAGCTAAAGTTGAACAACTGACTTCAATACTTTAGAAGATTACACAAACTTTTGAGTCTTTTGAACCCATGACCACAAGCATTAAAGATCATGTGATACAAAAGGTGGAAAAGACCCATTCTAGAGGTAGAGTAGTTGCATACTTTCTTGATAGAATGATGAAACAAGGAACACAAATCTTGAAATCAACTATGGAAAGAATCAACAACATGGAAAATGTTAAGGCAGAGTTGGAAAAAACCATTGACACATTTTTTGAAGATTTTCAAGAGATGGAAAATAGTCTAGGAGCTTGGACAAAAATGAAGGAACAATCTTAGTGTGCTAGTAGATATTTAGATAATTACCAATAGAGATATGTTCATTGGTTTCAAGGAAATAATGAAACATAAAATCAATGTCATCAAGGGTCTTATTAGAGATTTAAAAGAAGCTCAAGAAATTGGTGAAGATAATGGTTCACATCTTGCTACCAGAATCAAGGAGCTTCCATGCAAATTGTTTGATGACAATGAGAAAATACTTCCCTTTGATTCAGTTATCCAAGAGTATACATCAATGATACAAAAGGAATTTGAAGATGAATCTTTTTCAGTAGCTTCAATGGAAAAGTTGATGGATATTCAACTCACTTTGGATAATCTAAATTTTTTTCTAGAAAGGCATCAAAAGGATTGTAACACCATCAAGGATTGAATCACAAGAGTTCTTTCCATCTCCAAGCATACCTCAGGTCTCGATGATGAAGAATTTCAAGCGATCTTGAAGAAATATGAGGACTTTTGGGGGAAAGATGGTGGAGAATGATGGATGTGCCTTTGCTATACTTAGTTTATTTTCAATAAATTTTTATTTGTGTAATTAGTTTTCAACATTTTACATTTCTTTTATCAATATTTAGTTACATGTAAAAACAACACAAGTCCTAAATCATATTGGATTGTGTTGTTGAATAAGTCAAATTAGGTTATCTTTTCCTGTTTTTTCTCTCAACTCTCCTCTATATATATGAGGGATTTTCTTTGTAAATATACCTTTTTATCTTTTGGAGGTGAAGTGCTTCCCATTTGAAGAACAAATTTAAAAATTTGTGTTAAATGATCAAATTATCAATCAATAAGAGAGGCATATTTTTCATGCAACCTTTGTTTTTATGCCTTTCTTACTAAATTCTCTTACAATTGGTTGATCAAGTGTTGTTATATCAAATAGTTGAAAGGGAATTCAAATATTCTATTGATAGTCTTTGTGCTACAATATTGTATTTGGAGTTTATGCTTAGTGTG